>VXBT01002178.1:0-21014 GCA_013400235.1 Oriolus oriolus | reverse complement strand
TCATGGAATAGACTATCATCATAAATTGTTGCAATATGGAGCAACGCAGAGTCCCCAGGCAGGTGCAGAGGAGAACCCCTTTATTGCTAAAACCTGGCCTTTTTAAGCGGTTAGCTGGTTATCAGTTTACATAGTTTTAAAGCATAACAAACATAATTCAACCAACCACCATACACCACGATGGGAACATGCGATGATCATGCAGAATGATTTTCCACCCCTAATTCAGCTGTGTTTCTTCTCCACAGTCCTTTTCTACTTAGCCAAAGTAAGAGGCCTGAGCCATGATTTTACAAAGGCAACAAGGCCTTCATTTTATAAGGTTTTACTTATGTGCAACAATAAATCATTCCAACACATTCTGATAATTCCATTTCTGGACAGTGATAAATAATTTTTGTTAACATCCCATATAAGGCACCTCCATTCTTCACAGGATCACCCAATCATTTCGGTTGGAAATGACATCTGAGATCATGAAGTATAGCCTTTGACCAAACACCATCTTATCAACTACACTACGGCCCTAAGTGCCACTTGTTGAACATTTCCTTGTATGGTGACTTAGCCACATCCCTGAGCAGTCCATTCCAAGGCTTAACAAACCCTTCTGTGAAGAAATTCTTCCCCATGTCCTGATATTTCACTCAGTCTGACTCTTTACACTGATAGTTGAGAGATAAACTGCCACAGCTTCTGCTCACATCTAAATGGCATGCTGAACTTTGGAACACGAGTCCTGAAATGCACATTAGCCACGCACAAATACATGCCCAAATTTAGTCAGAGGCTGTGGGGAAAAAAATGGGTAAAACCAGTCAGAACTAATAACTGTGTACAAGAACAGTTGTTGAGTCTCCAAACCAGTCTGTGAAATCTGAATTAAAATAAATGATGACTTAGTTTGCTGGGTGTTCTCCCTTTAAAAAGGCCAAGTGCTAGAGAAATACACGATCATTTGGAACAGTTACCTGAATGTAGCTGATTAAGGACTCTTAGAGTTATTATTACAATGAGCTTAGCACTGACTATTTAACAAACACCTGATTTTTAGCAAATTTGTATCCTGAAGAGTTTGTAATAAGTCACTACAATCATGAAGAGAGCAGTCATCATCGCAATCACACAGTGAAAGTAAAAGTGTATGAGTAGATTACCACGCACTTCTCACAAAAACAGAATGTCAAAGGACTATGGTAGGTGGACCTTGGCTGGCTGACAGGTACCCACCAAGTCTCACTCTCGTTCCTCCTCCTCAGAAGGACAGGGGGAGAAAATACCATGAAAAAGGCTGCAGCTCAAGACAAGAATAAGGAGATCACTGGCTACCCTCATGGGCAAAACTCGACTTGGGAAAGATTAATTTAATTTATTACCAATTAAAATTAGAGTAGGAAAGTGAGAAACAAAACCAAAATTAAAACCACTTCCCACCACCCTTTTTTCCAGACTCCACTAATGACTCATGACTCTTCCTTCCCTTTGCTACATCCTCAGTGGGGTCCCTCCCACAGGAGACAGTCTTTTATAAACAGCACCAAAATGGGTCCTTTCCAGAGGCTATGGTGTTCCAAGAACTGTTTCAGCACGGGTCCTATCCAGGAGGTAAAGTCCCTCAGGAAGAAACTGCTGCAGCCTGGGTTCCCCATGGGACACAGCTCCTTCCAGAAAACATGTTCCTGCATGAATTTCTCTCCATGGGCCAGAAGTCTGCTCCAGTGCAGGCTCTTGAAGTGCTTCTGAGGACTCTCCACCTGCTGTCCTCAGGCTCCAGTGCTACAGGGTGACAACCTGCTTCATCATGGTCTTCTCCTTGGGTCACAGGGAAATATCTGTTCCACCACCTGGAGTACCTTCTTTCCCTCCTTCTTCACTGACCTTGATGTCAGTTTTTTTGGTACTAGAAAAAAGATACAAATAAATTATTAATGTTTTAATAAAAGCTTCTTTTCCTCTCCATTAAACGAAATACTTTAATAGGTAAGACCAAATATTAATTAGGATTCAATTAATTAATAATTACTTCCCAATTATCAATTAAAACCAATATTTCATTTTCAAATACAAGATTTAGGTTTAACACAGATCATATTTTGGCATCTGATTTTTCTTTTAATTATTTTTTAAAATGAAGCAGTGCAACAGGCCTGACAACATTTGAATATTTTCTCCCAATTGACTAAGAACTTATGATGACTGTCATGGGTGGGTTTTTTTGTTTGTTTTGTTTGTGGGTTTTTTGGGTTTTTTTGGTTTTTTTTTTGTAGAAGTTATTTATTTGTGCTGTATTTTATTTATAAAAGAGGCTGCACGTTTTATTGACAAAAACAAAACAAAAATTTGGTAATGCACTTCAGCATTTTACCCTTGCTTTCAAAGCAACTTAAAACCTACTGTTTATTAATTACGAAATGGAAAATGGGATTAAAAATAATATTGGACCTGCTATTTTCAAGGATGCTAAAGTGAAAAACAAGGTGCTTCAAAACAGGTGAAAACTTTTAGAGGCTTGAAGTTGCTTCTATGAATGGAAAGATAGAAATGATTATGACTTTAATTTAGACACAAGAAATTAAGGCAGATGTAAGAAGGCTATATAAAGTAATGAATGGCATAAGGAGAATAAGTACAGCATCCCGACTTACTCTTTCACTTGAGGCAAGACTGGAGATCTACAAATAGCGATTACTTGAAATTGCTAATCAAGTGCTTTCCTAAATGTGATTGCTCTGTTGTCTCCGTAATACAGTATTCAAAATGGAATACATTACCTTTCCATGGAAACCATTTTCAAGCACTTTGTAACATTAATAACAGAACTGGAGATAAACAGTAAGAGAACGCAAAAATAAAATAATGGGTGAGGAAGAACAGAGGTCTCTCCAGCTGGGATTTGTAATGAACTGATGAGGTAAAGTAACTAAGTTACACAACAAAACACATTCATATCACATTAATTATATAGCACTTTCACACAAAACCCCTATACTATACAAGATGACAGAAGAAAACACAATTTTTTGGCCTAAACACAGACAGGGAGAGAAGCAGGAAAAGACAGGTTATTGGAAATACAATGAGCTGAAAGAGAGTTTCCAACAAATAGGATTTCATCCCAGAATAAATACAAAATCTAAGCAGGGAAGGTTCTGCTACAAAGGTTTGGAAGGGACACAGCATTCACCAGTGAGGAATACCTGGACCACTCAAGGGACTCTGATGCTCTAAGTGCCTATGTATCCTTTTTACACCATAGTTTTTTTACAGATTCACCTGGCAGATAATAGTTTTAATAGCCTGCTGTGGTGGGTTGACATTAGGTAGCCAAAAGGTGTCCACCAAGCTGCTCTATCACTCCTCTTCTTCTGAACAGGGGAAAGGAAATATGACAAAATGCTCATGAGTCAATACAAGGACAGGACAGGGGAAATCACCCATTCATTACCGTCATGGGCAAAACAAGAGTCGACCTGGGGAAACTGATTTAATTAATTGCCAATCAAAAGTCAGAGCAGGAGAGTGAGAAGTAAAAACAAATCTCAAATCATTTTCCACCCACTCCTCCTTTCTTCTTATGTTTAACTTCACTCATGATTTTCTTTACTTCCTTCCCACTGAGCAGCACAGGACAGAGAAAGGGGTTCATGGCTAGTTTACTACATGCTGTCTCTGCTGCTTCTTCCTCCTCATACTCTTCCTCTGCCTCCACACAGACTATCCCATGGGAGACAGTCTTTTGCAAATTGCTCCAAGATGAATCCTTGCTACTAACTGCAGTTCTCCATTAACTTCATGCCCACATCATCACCTGGTTCCTGCCAGAAACCTGCTCCATCATGGGCAACATGCCACATAAAACCAGTATACCTTCTGTTCTTAAAAACCCAAAGTGATGACACAGGGGACAACAGAAAAATAATTGTTATGATACGTTGCACAGTTCCTATATTTCTGCAGTAATTGAAATAATAATATTATAAAGCTTATGGATATTAATTTTTAATTTTCACTCTTTTTTTCCTTTTCTCTCTTAAACTTTCTAAAGTCTGTTCTGCTGAAACTACCAGTATTCATTTTGACTTTTTCTTTTAACATATTCAAAGAAGAAGTGGTGGTGTTTTTTTCCTGCTTGTTTCCTTATTTATATTCTTCTGTGTTCTCTTCACTTTTTGCATCACCAGCTTCAAGGTAGTAAATGATGAAACATCAGTGGGGTAGGTTGGGCTGAAAGCCAAGCACCCACAGTGACAGTCAATAACTTGCCTTCCCCTTTCAGGAGGAGGAGAGGAGAAATTAAGAAGAGCAGGAGTGAGAAAGCCTGTGGGCTTAGGCAGACAGAGAAATCATTTACAAATTACTGTCACAGACAGTAAGAGAATTTAATTTTCATTATTATCACTTAAACATGCATATTCGAGTATTGATTCAGGTATTGGGAACAAATCAAAAAGAGGGATATATTTGCATATCTCTAGAAAACATCTTCCTCTTCTCCCCATCACTTTCTCAGGCTCAGCTCCTCTTCTCCATTTCAGACTCCTCTCCTGCCCTGTTAGAAGCGACCATCTGCTACACTAAGTGCCTTCAGGGTGGTGGAGAGCACCTGGTGGCCTCACAATCATGACCTTGATGTTCCTCTCTGTTGCTTCCTCTCACATTATCCCCTGTCATGGGTCCTCCAAGAGTTGCCATTCCTGTGCTTAACCTCGGATCAGATTCTCTCACTCCTCCTCTGACCTTGGTGTTCACAGGGCTATTTCTTACCCTTTTTTCCCTCACTCCTCACTGCCAGACATAATTTTTGTACTTTCCTAGACAGCATTTTTCATTAAAGTGCCTCTCAGACAAGCTAAGCCTTCACCTCAGCCTTAGCTCTGTCCTGCAGTGTCTCCAGTGGAGACAGCTGGAAGTAGCTGTGTCTGGCATGAGAGAAGTCAAAGTTTGTAGAAAAGTGGCATAACTAAGCTCTTCTCTGTTTCAAGATCAAGTCCAGCTCACATTATGACGGTTGGCTGCATGCTTTACCTTCAACCATGGGATACCACAGTGAATTGGTTCCACTGTAACTGTTACAGTTTTGTAAAAAAAAGAAGGGTATTTTGTGAAACAGTGTGAAGAAAGTTCTGAGTTGACTTTAGTCTTAATGACAATATTTATTTTCAATGGAAGAAAAGATTGTAGAAATATTTAGTATGCACAGTATATTGATTTTTAGGCCAGTAAAAACTGATATTCAAAGCCCTCTGATTTTTTTTATCCTTTAGTAACAAATTAGCCATGCAGAATAAGAATATTTCCATAGTATTATTTATTTAGTTATAAAATATATGAGTACCAGTTCTCCTGAGGGGCAGAAGAAACAAATCTGTATGTGGGTCATGATCTTTCTACGAAAGCCTCAGGCCAAGTTCCTTTACCCTCTCACAAAAAACGTCTTTCCTGTCATGCTCCTCTCTTGGGAGCCTTACAGGATCACAGGCAAACTACAGATTTTCTGTTGATTATTCACACCACAGTTTTATCTTAGCTCTCAAGTTTGACCCACTTGTTTCCCTAGTCCCTCTGGGGCTGTGTGATTTTGCCGTGTGCTCTGAGCAGCTTCAGCATCCTTTCTGTTTGCTACTATCTTTATTAAAGATGGGCACCTGTTAAATTTAGTACTATCTACCTTTTCTACTCAAGTTCCCAGTAGTAAATATTAACACCTCAATTTTTATTTTGCTTTTCCCTAAGTTCAGGTGTTCTCTGTTTTCAGTGTCTTTTTTCATGTCTTTCATGTCTTCTCTTTCATGCTGTAGTCAGGGTTGTCCTGTGCTGAACTGCACATCTTGCAAATCTACCTTGACTCACAGTTTGATGGGACTTGCAGAACGGTGAGTCAGCAATGATGTGGTGATGACAACAGAATCTGCCTATCAAAGTATTCTCAAGATATCTTAAATCTGTAAATATATTTTTCTCTTCTTTCCACTTCATGGTTTATTCCTCTCCTCTCCTACATTACCAAGTGTTTGGTTTTAGATCACCTCTCACTCTTCCATGCCCTTACTACAGCAAAGTATAGCTCCTTTATTGAGTTAGCTCTGATGGTTTAAGTATGCTGAAAAAGGGCCTCTAAACACACATCCAACAGGATGATTCTTTTTTCTCTTTAGTTTCACTAACTGATGACATAAATCAAACTGTCAGAAGAAATTTTTACTGGATCCCTATCTGCATCATCCACAGAAGATGTTTTACCAGCTTAGGTTTATCAAAAAGAAGAGAAAGNTTTTCACTTTTTCTTCCTATGTGATTGAGACCAGGACTCAGACTCTTACATGTATGTTATTTGTCTTCCTGTAGCATTTTGGTCTGTATTTACTAATATCCATTTTCTTAAACTGGCAATAAAACCAAACAATACCGAGACTTCCTTTCCCTGGTTTTCTTTTTATGTCTTTACATGAACTACATTTATAATGAAACAATCCAGAGAGCTCTGGAATCCACCAAGTTATCAAAATCTCTTCATCGTTCTGTGGGATGTGAAGGTTTTTCAGCTGAGCATTCTACAGCCTTCACACTTGGTTTTGTTTTGGTTTTTTTCAACTTTTCTTTTTTCAAATTGGACCTGCCACATGTGATATTAATTACCTTTGTGTAGTGTTATTGAGATTTAATTTTATGAAGTATCCTGTTCCACTCTGTCTTTTTTTAAAATCAGGATATATCAAGCATTCTGGCACTGTTACACAGTTGGTAATCAAATTTTACAACTATCCTGAATTCGTTAAGAGCTCTTTAAATTTTTATACCCTGAGCTCCTCCAGGATACTCTTCTTCACTCCAAAACTCAAGATTTATAAGCCATCCCCACGACATACACTGGCATAATTAAAATCAGGAAGAACAAAAGGATAAACATGAAAATATCTGCCCCATTCATGAACTATGTTGGACACATGTTGCTCATATATTCAGGATAGCATAGTTAACTCTTTCTACTTAAAAGAATTATTTACCTTTCTCTAGTCACAACTCCAGTCACTGTGATCTATAGGAGTAGCAGTTTTTGTACTCCTCAATTCTCTTTCTGCTTTTCATGCCATTTTTGGTGCTTTTATTTAGTAATTTTTAGAAAAGACTTTTATAGGAAACAAAATATAAAGTGCAATTTTTATTTCATAATTGCCTTGAAATCTACTGCTTATTGTGGTATATCAGAAAGTCAGTATAGATAAATCCCAATATAATTCACAATATTTTAATCATGTTACTTCTATTTCATCTTCATCAGACTTCAAATGAGTGTCACCAATTCTAAAATATTTCTTTGCAGAAACTGATTTTTTAAACTGCTTTTTAAAATTAGGTGTCAACACTTTAAAAGAATTGTTTTACAAGCTGACATCATTCTGACATCAGTTAGCTCTGAATTTGTGGCTTAGTTCATACAGAAGGAATAAACAAATATGCTGTACACTAATGAAAAGCAGATCACTGTTTGTTAGAGTGAGTGCCCCAGTTTAGGGATATGGATTGCTGTGCATCTAACTGATAATCACTGTTCCTTGGAATAGTTTTGTTGCTTTATTCACTTAGAGATGATGTGCTGGAAGAAAGAAGGTGAACTTTCAGTTCTTATAACGTAAACTCAAACCTACTCTTTTCTACTGAAGAGAGGTAAATAGCACCATTCTAAATAGAAAAAGCAATATAGGCAGAAGTCTGAGCTGAGGAAGTCCAATCCTAATTTTTTTTTTCAAAGGCAATAAGTAATTGATCCACACTTTTATCCAAGTGGTGGAATGTGTAAAGTATAAGACTTTGGGTTTTCTCAGTAGCCATTTACTATTATTGAAGGGCTAAAATCTGAAATCAAAATTTTAGACTACTTTGATACTACAGCCTTTACTCACATTGAATAAAGCTTTCTACATGAAAAAAAATTAATATAAGGCTTGACTCTTAGTAATTTTTTGTTATACTTAAAAGTTATCCTCTTAACTAAGGATAAATAAATGAATGCATCATTCTGCTACATATGTATTTACTGAATGTACAACTGAACACCTCCAGGTCTACCTCTGATTTCTTAATATGAATAAATTAATTGAAGAACAGAAATAGATATTTTTAATTACAAATTGAAAAATCACTGCTGTTGCTGAAAGCTTGTAAATATTTTTTTGAAATACCTGAACTCTGTATTTTGATGCCCTTGCCTTTACAGTTACACATCTCTGGCTAGTTTCTTGGTATACACTGAGTTTACATTCTTGCTGTATCAGTTATCACATCATTGACTGACTCCCTGAAAACTCTTCTTGACTGTCTACAGGGCAAGAAATTTGTAAGAATTTCCTCACTCCTTTCTGAGTAGTCTCCTTCCCTTTTCTAGTGTGCTTGTTGTGACTGTCTAATATCTTCTTGCCTTGGATCTGGTAATTTTAGTGTTTAATTTAGCCTATTTACCATCCTTCTCCATATGAAAACAAAGACAAATCTTCCTCAAAATGACTGGGCTGAAAATCAGTGCATAGTGTTTCTCTGATCACTGATGACAATTTTATCCTGCTTGTGACAGGATACTGCGCTGCTACTCAGTCTCTCTTCATCTTCTGCTCACCTTTGATATGCCTACGATTCCTTTCTTCTAAATCTTTACTTCATTTGACAAAGTGATCTAATTTCCTAAGTGATCCCTTAAGTCTCTGCAAAAGCCATCATTGGTTTGCTTCTTCTCATTAGCCAATAAAGATTTCATTTCAATTTTGCCAGTACGCACAATACCCAAAGCAATATGTACTGCCTTAGTGCTTCTCTACATGTCAAAATACGCTGATATTCTGTAGGTCTACACGTAGACCAGCCATCGGAGGAGAGTTTCATTGGGTGGATTAGAAACATTCTTATACTATTGGGCAGAAAATCATCCAGAAAACAGTGCTGTTATCCAGCAGGCGCTGATTACTGCTCTTCTGCAACTTTAATTCTTACATTGTCAGAAAAAAAGATGTGCTTTATTTTCTTGCTTCAGGTGTCATGAATGTTACCCTCAGACAACACTGGTACACCCTGATGTATTGCTCACCTGTACTTTCAGCAATAGCAACAGTTTTGGCTTGAGGCCCTCTTAGGCAAACTGAACACACTTTGGCTGGTAAAAATAAATAATATAAAATAAAAATTCCTGTGAAAGGAATAGATTTAATCAAATTGCAATAAGTTTCTTATATATTATCAAGATTCTATGGATTTAGAAGTCATTATTTTCAAAAGATAACAGATAAGCCTGATAATGAGTTTAAAAAAATGAAAGGTGCAACTGCATCTTAAGGAAATGGATCAAGTTACTATTCCTACATCTCTTTCTTATTCTTCATTTTAATCACATAATTTGACTACTCTGAAATAAAGACTCTCATTAGGATTAAGAACAGTGACCTTTCTTCTCCTACTTTCATTACAATTAAAATAATTTGACCTCAAGTGAAATAATGTTGTCAGATAACTTATGATTCCATTCTTAATACTGCTGTAGGGTTGGTGTATTTTTTTCTTCAATAGATAATCTTGTTTTAATTCAGTTGCTCACAATAGCAAATACCTTTTTTAATTAGTAAATTAAAAAAAAGATTTTCAGAGCTCCTTATCTTTCCAGTTTTGTTATCCCATCTGTACATGTCTTGAAAGGAGCTAAGATATGTATAATGCTAATTAATTTCATACCACACTAGAGCTGTTAAGCCAGGTATTCAAATCCTTTTCTCAATTCAAATACATTCTAAAGCTTAAAGTTATTAGTGCTAATGAGTAATCTGATTTACTTTAAGTTAATTAAACTGTATTTAATTCAGTTACATGAAGGCACTCTAGTAGTCTTTGAAAATACATACAATAGTAATATCCATTTATTTAAGGAAAATACTGTGTTACAAATATTGTTCAGTACACTGTAGAATCACAAAGGAATAATGGCTTCTAGAATCTTCCACTATCCTCTGTAAAAGATGATGGTTAAAAACAAATCACAGAACAAACAATGAATGGTAAAATTAACATGTGAAATTAACATATAAAATAAAATTTCTGATCAAACAAGAAAAGCTAGATGACACACTTTACAGCTACAACATAAACAGAGAACAATAAAAGCAATTTTCAAAAGGAATAAATTAGAAGCTGGTAGAAGAGTAAAAACAAGACTTAGTCATGTAAGCTGTTTCATATCTCCCTCAAAGGTTTGCATAAACTATTCATGCGACAAATAAAAAATATCGACATTTCTGTTATTACCTGTCTCTGCACATATGGCATATGCGCTGACATTAAAAGTCCATGTATACCCAAGTGGAAAATTTAAACCCATTTTTCACATTTTATGAAAACCTGAATATTTTATTCATTAGTAACAAATAAAACTCAATTAATTTGTGAGCGTCAAACTGTAATTTGGATGCATTGGCTAGAATACACAACTTCAGTGCGGTCTTCTATAGGTATTGAGCTCTCTTTTTACTTCCACAAATCAAAAAAAATCTTACACCCAACAGTAAATAGTAAAGCCTATTCACAATTATGCAGAAAGTCTTCCTTACGTGATCAACATAAAACGCTGTTTCCCTTAGGTAATTTTTTTGGCTTACATCTCCATTTTTCTTTTTCTTTCCTATAAAAATGACTGATATTGGCAGGTCCATTATCCTGAATTTTCCATTATTAAAATATTTCAGTAAAGTATATGAATGATACAGAGTTCTCTGCATAACAAAAGTATGAGGAACCATTGAGGAAAAGTAGTAAATTATAATGTCAGTGACAATTGAATTTAGATTTTGTCTCATTTCCTGCATGCTTGTAAAAGCAAAAATTAAAAAAAAAATTAAAAAATCCCACAAAAAACCAAAAAAATCCATTCTGAGTGTTCAGAGATTAACAACAGGGTGAATGAACCTGTCAATTAAATTTTAAGAAATTTATGTATTTATAGCTTTCTCAAGTGTGCAAAAAAGAGATTATACACCTAGAATAATGTAATAAAAATCAGTGTCAAAGAGGAATAACTTAAAATTCAGGGAGGAATATAAAATCAGATCATTGGAATACGGTTAAAAAACCAAGGTAGAGAAGAAATGGATGCTACGTGTGATCTTAACACAGGAGTCAGCAAATAGCCTTTAAAAAAACCCCAAACCAAAAAAATGAGTGTGCCATAAAGGTGTTTGGCCTGTCAAGCTATATATTCTTAATTTACTTGCAGTGTAGCAATTAGCAGTTACATATTTCAATATTTTGGCTACAATAGTTGGACAAATTTAGGATATGATTACTGCCCAGTTTCACTGCTTTCTGCCACTGCCTAGGGCTTTTTTGCTGCACTCTTAAGCCACACCCCCTGCTTGCCGGGACACCTCGTGGCCCCTGCTACAGCTGCGGAGTTTCTACCACTTCTTGTTTGCTACCCCCGGGTAAGCCCGCCCCTGCCATCCCAGCCGCCTCTTTGAGTTCCCGCTGCAGCCCCTCTCCTCACCTGCCATTGCCACGTGACAGAGATGTGACCGAGCTTGCGCCACAGCGCCCCCTGCTGGCACGGCAGAATCACAGCACCTGCCCTGCCCGGCCCAGAGCCAACAGCGCCCCTGCCGGCTGTGAGCGGAACTGCACCGAATGGAAAATTGCTTAAATTTCCCATTTAAATTTCCGGCTTAAAGAGCAGGTTATTGGTTTTTCAGGTTTTTTGCTTGTTATTGCTGCCATTGTTGTTTTTTGCTTGCCTGGGTATACACATATATACTAGTAAAGAACTTTGTCCTTTACTAGCTTTTCCATTTTAATATTTTTCCATTTCCCATATCTTTGCCGGAAAGCCCCTAATTTCAAAGTTATAATAATTTTGAGGGAAAGGGGGTCATATTCTTCATTCTAAGGGAGGTTCCTGCCTTCCTTGGCCGACACCTGTCTTTCAGACCAAGACAATATTAATTTGGAATACCACACAGCTGGTACACACAGGTCCAGAAGATTCCTACTGCATGTGGATGATAGCTTCATAGCACAGTTACTAAGAGAGCCAACTAGGAAAGATGTCCTCCTTCATTTGCTGCATTTTAAGAGGGTCTTGGAAGTGATGTGGCAACTGGTCTTAGCCACAGCAAACATGAAGCCATACAGTTTAAAATCTATGGCAACAGGACAAAAAGTCCCAGCAAAACTTCAGTGCTAGACATAAGGAGAGCAGACTACAGGTTGCTCAGGGAACTAGTTGGTGAGATCCTGGGGCAACCCTTTAGAAGGTGCTGGGGTCCATCAGTGCCAGGCCTGGTGCCCCCCAGGACATGGATGGCCATCCTGGCTGCCAGGGCTCTGCTGGCTCATATTCAATTTCCCTTCTCTGGTGCTTTTAAGTGATGGTGCTTGAGAAGTGACCAGCACTGATGGACCCCAGTGATGGCCAGCCAGGTGAGAGAGGGGATTGTCCCACTCTGCTCTGCACTGGGGCAGCCTCACCTTGAGTCCTGGGGGTAGTTTTGGGCACCGCAATATAAAAAAGACATTAAGCTATTAGAGAGTGTCCACGAGGATGGCGAAGACCCTTGAGAGGAACCATGAGGAGTGGCTGAGGTCACTTGGTCAGTTCAGCCTGGAGAGGAGGACACTGCGGAGATTCCTCATTGGAGTCTGCAACTGCCTCATGAGGAAAAGTGGAGTTGCAAGCACTGATCTTTTGTCTCTGCGTTGACCAGTGACAGGACACAAGAGAATGGCCTGAAGTTGTGTCAGGGGAGGTTTTGGTTGGATATGAGGAAAAAGGTCCTTCCACCATTGGGTGGCTGGGCACTGGAACAGGCTCCTCAGGTCAGTGGTCACAGCACCAAGCCTGATAGGTGTTCAAGAAGTATTTGGACAACTTTCTCAGACACATGGGGCTAACTTTCCCATACCCAAGAGTGTGCAGAGACCAATCTTGTTTGTTGCTATGTACCAGTCCAGACTACCTGCTTTGCACCCTAAAAACAATCTGTACACACACCACCAGAAAAGTGTAAGGACAGCCATCAAAGGGATTGACTTGGCACCATTAACATTTTGTGGTGGTAATAAAGGAAAAGCCGTCACACATCACATTTTGAATTCAACACACTTGCACTAAACAGCATTTCAAAACCTCTAGTTTGTTTGTTCTTCTTGATCTAATGCCAAGAAAGCATGATTTTCAATTTCTAATATAGAAGTATATGAAAAAAACTAATTTATACAACTTGCTGCAATATGACAACAATCAGGAAAAAAGAACAAATAACCCCAAATGTCTTCAATAAACTTCCTTTAAAGCTGTATGGAGACTCTAGAAATATAGCAAACATTATTTCCTTACATTCCTCACATTGTAAGTCCTAGTAACATAATTGCAATTGGCATTTTATTCCACAATGTGACTGCAATGACCAAATGAAACTGAGGAACTTCCTGACAATTTTATTTAAAAGAATTTCAGACAGTGATGAAAGCATGTGACGTGCATACAGCATCTTAGTGTTAAATTCTGGTGTGCAGGTCCTCAATATAATTTAACATTTGTCTAAAGTCTCATATAAATAAAGCAGATACTTATATTCCCCATCTGAATTCATCTCAAGATAATTGTGTGTTTAAAAGATCTGTTTGTGTTAGTATATTTCTACCTTTCAAAGAATAATATACCTAAAACTCTGATTTTGAACTCTGTGTCTGGAGATTCCTCCCTTTAGTGGGGACACCCCTCAAGGTTACTCCTGGAGACTGAGATAAAGAGATTTGCCTATGGTCATTTGTATGGATGACTAATATCAATCTTTACTCTTACTCTTAGTTCCGTTTGTGGGTTTTGGTGGTGGTGGTTTTTGGTTGGTTGGTTGGGTTTTGTTTTAAATATGACTTCTGCTGTACCTCATACCATGCTATTACCATTCCCACCAAAACACTTCATTGTGAATTTTCCTTACATTTCTTACAATAAAAGAAAAATGCTATATATGAGTGCTTCAAATTACAGATGTGAATCCAGACTATGTTAGATTTAGCAGCATTGAAGCTCATCTTCCATTGTGTTACTCAGACTCCCTGCAGCTGAAGAAAACCCACAAAAAATGGTACTTCAGAAGATGTCTATTTTTTTAAAGCAATACATAGAGATGTTAGGAATAGGGTTGATATGAAGGTAAGGCAGATATCACTGACATTTAGCTAAGCAGATATCAGAGTCTAATACTCTCTCACCAGATTCTATTACGTATTCCACATGTGGATGGTGCGATCACTAAAATCAACTTCACTCATTTGATGATAGTTGAAATTACATTCTGATTATATATTTTACAGATTGGTGCAAAAAACCACAATAAAAATATAAAACATCATTAGCAAAATATAGAAATTGCAAAACCCAGTTGAGACAGAATACCAGTGTGACTCCCATTACTGTTTTCTGTAGGCTACTCACCATCAAAACTGAGGGACTCCAGTCTCTGGGAAGACCTGCCAGCTGAAACAGTGGTTGAATCTAGTTGAAGCCCATTGCGCTCTTTAAAATTCTGTTCTAGTTGTCTGGATTTTATGCTCTGCGTTCGGCTGAGTCACACATTCACTCCCCCTATGCTGGGCTGGCTAATTAGGGAGACATTTATGCTCATTTAATGAACTCAGTGAGAATACTTTACACCACTGATCCACTGAGCTGTAGTAGAGTGAGTTGATGTTACACAGGAAATCTGACTTAGTGGAGTGATACAAAAAATATATCGCATAACACAATACAGATATAAATTACACACAACTTTTTACCTGAAATAAAGGTCACTTTTTGGTCCCATTTGTTTCAAGATAAAATGAGGTATTTTTTTGCAACAGCTGTGTTACCACACCCTGCATTTTTCCCTGAGCTTAAAGAGCGTCTCTTGAGCATGTCACTTATGTGAGCCCAGACTGAGTGACTGAAAATATAGTCACTGAAATTGAGACTCAGTGGACTGAGAGCTGAAAATATAGCTAAGGCCAACACAGTTTTCTGTCAAATGTGGAGGAGCTATATATTTTGTTTTGTTTAAACACCAACCCAAACAATTTGTTTAGCTTCTGCCCAGAATGAACCCCTGTTCCCTCCACAGCTTTGCCAACATTTTGATCTGGCTCTATAATGTGTCATGGCAGTGCCTGCATGCCTTGATCCTAGACTTTCTTTTTAAATTCTCAAGGACAAATGAGAAAAAAAAATCCCTGTGTTGTGACCTGAAGAGTCTGTGCTCCCTTTAGTGTGTTGAAGAAAACTGCCCTAGATTTAAAAACGGAATGAAAAAGATCCCAGTTAATTAGAGGCATACCTGCTGCAAAGCTGGCTCGTTGAATTCAAGTCAGTTCTAGTTCCAGAATTCCGCAAAAGGGAGCGATGTCTAGTTCTAGAAAAGGTCAGTGTCATATGTGTCACAGTGCACAGTGCAGCCTACAACAGCCTTTACAGCAATGCAGAAGAGACCCTGAATTCTGGCAGGACTTTCAATGAATGGATGTCAGGGAGAATGAGAGGAAAAACTTTATAAGTGACTGGAAAGGCCAAAGGAAGAAGTGAACTGCAGAGCTGGGAGCATGTGGAGGAAGAGATGTCTCGTTATATAGTCATGACTTCAAAATCTGCCTGAGGATTTCTTGCTTCCCAAATAAAACTTATTAAGCTGCTGCTCGTAGATGAGGAATGTTTGTTGGACAAACACATAATTAAATAACAGCATGTCCTTCCTCTTCACCCTTTCTGATATTTCTGGACTGTTATTTATTTGAGTCCTTCTTGCTGAGCCAACAGGCAGCACAGTTGAAATCCATAAAATAAAAAAGCTGTTTCTGTCATCTGAGCTTGTTCACGTATCATTTAAATCTTCATCGTCTTTCTTAAGACCACATTAGACAACAGAATGGCAACTCCAGGCAGTGGCCCTGTGCAACAGTGGCCCTGTGTGATGCAGTGCCCATAGGAAACAGAGGCCATTGTGACGCGGGGCCCCGCCCTGACAGTGAGGGTATTTAAGGAGAAGAGAGCCCTGGGGTTCTCAGTCCTAGAAGAGCAGCTGTCTTGGGAGGCAGCAGCTCTCCAGGGCAACAGCGACAGGTCTGCGGCAGAGGACGCCAAAGACAAGCATGGAGAAGGAGTGGCCACCAGCACAGCCGGCACAGGCACGCCGCGTGTCTGTATCAGCTTCCCTGAGCAGGGATGCAGATGCAGGGACGGGCCACCAGCAGCAAGCGGCACGGCAGGACCAAGCAGGGCTGTCAGTGCAGATTGAATGCCGCCAAAGCACTTCGTGGCTGTGGGGGCACAACAAGCACAGGCCTGTTTTGAAGGAGGTCATTGTGTCCTTCAAGAGGAGGTCTTCAGAGGAGCTGCACAGGACCTTCTGGACCCGTGGCTCATGGGAAGCCACCCTGCCGCAGCAGCAGGATGGCCTGGAGGACAGAGAGCCACAGAGGCAAGGACGGGGTTCCTTGCTGAGGCGCTCCAGGGGGCTCGATGCCACACCTGCGCAGGTGAGTGCCAATAACAGAATGGGATGGCCTGAGACCAGATGGGATATGGGTACAAGCCTCCCATGGATGACTGGCTACACCGCACCACAGCGGCAACAGGTGACATGTAGGAGGTTCACTGAGGGCCCCATAAACAATCAGGTGGTGGTACTGGAGCGGCTGGGAGCCCAAGCTCCAACCAGTGAGCTGATGGCCTGGACCAAGGAGCAGGAGTGTGAAGACACCATGGGTCCAGAGCTGTCTGAGGAAGAGGAGTGGGAAGACGCGATAGACACAGAGCTGTGCCAAGGGACATATGACATTGGGTCATCTCCTGTCCATCACCAGGTCAATTCCTTGGGCTGGCAGGACAAAAAGGGCTCCCATTTTGGTCCCAAGGAGGGTCCCAGGTGCCCCACAGAGGAAGGAATAGTAGCAAGTGCCACACAACAAGGATCTCAGGACAAGGAATGTCCCTCGTTTCAAGACCATAAAGGAGATGATCGGACAGCCACTGTCACCCCAGCAGCTCAGCAGGAGCCCTCTCAGGTGGGGGAGCAGGCAGCAGCTCGCCCAGATCCAGGCCAGACCCTCACCTACACCATCCCTTTCTCTACCTTCCTGGACGCCCTGGTTGAAGGGAACCAGATATGGCGCAGGAAGGCGCTGAGCGTTCTACAGAAGGCCTTAATTTCTGCCCAAGGCAAAGGAGAGCAAAAGAGGCAGCACCCAGCAGGCAGCAAACAGGCTCTGCCAGAGCCAGCCCAGTCCATCAGGGCCGAGGGCCTGGACAAGCACCACCCTGTGAAACAGGGTCCTGGCCAGAAGCTGAAAGAAGCAGAGCCAGACCTGAAACTGAGAAGGAATGAAGCAACAGAAGCAGGAACACCTGCAGGACCTGCCTTCAGATCTCCTTCCCCCACAGTCATCGATGCCCTGGCTCGAGAGAGACGGACGTCCGTCTTCAAGAGTGCCCCAAGGGCTCTGCCCAGGCCCTTCACTGCAATACACAGGGATGGAAAGCAGGAACAGCAGCAGCCCCCAGCCCGTGCACTGGATCGGCTGGACACAGCCAAGTGTATCAGCAGTGAGGTCTTGAGCAAGGCTGCAATTGTGATCGAGACACCCAATAAACAGAGAGAAGAGCAAGGACACAGCACGGATGCAGCACAGGCAGTCACAGCCAGAGCAGCAGGGGCAGTGGGCCCGGCACATGCGCCGCACAGCCCCACAGCTGATGGCCTAGCTCTCCAGGACACAGTCCAATACACAACAGATGAGATCCTAAACAGAGCTATGATTATGATCCAGGGATCTGAGGAGCACACGGAAGAACAGAGGGACCTGGAACAAGGCACTGGTGAGAGGATGAGGGTAACAGGCCCAGCAGAAGGAACAGAGATACCAGGACATACCTTCCACAGTCCCAAAGCTGATGTCCCAGTACTCCTGGATGCAAATGACTACATACGAACCGAGGTTGTTAAGAAGGCCCTGCTTATGGTCCAGAAACCATTCGAATACCCAGAGGAGAAGCAGGACCCGGAACTAAGCACAGAGGAATCAACAGTGGCAGGAAAATCTGCAGGATGTGCCCAAAGCCTTCCTGCACCTACATTTGTCAACACTCTGGCTCGACAGAGATGGCTGAACCTTACCTGGAGAATACTGATGGCTCTGGCCTCAGCACCCCCCTCCACCTCCAGCACAGGACAGAAGGAGAAGCAGCACCCAACAGCTGATGGCACAGATCTGCTGAACACAGCAGAGTATATCAGGAGAGATGTCCTGGACAAGGCTACACTTGAGATCCAGGGATGCAGCCAGCAGACTGTGGAACAGAAGAATATGGAACACAGTAGGGATGTGTCACCAGCAGTAAAACCCACTGCAGCAGGGGCAAAGAGCCGAGCACACCATCCCACAGCTGATGCTCCAGTCTTCTTGAATGCATCTGACTACATCAGGACTGAAGTTGTTAAGAAGGCTGTGCTTGTGGTCCAAAGACCCTTTGAAGAGCCAGAAGAACCGTACATCCCAGCTCCAGCTGAAGGGAAAAAGAGCCCAGGACACACCATCACAGCTGATGATTTGGTATTCCTGGATGCAAAGGACTACATCCATACTGAAGTTGTTAAAAAGGCCGTGCTTATGGTGCAGAACCCATTCGAATACCCAGAAGAACAGTAGGAGCAGGAAGGAAGCACGGATAGGGCAAGGGCAGGAAGAGCCAAAGTAGCAGAGACAGAGAGCCCAGCACATGCCCGGCGCAGCCCCACAGTCCATGACCCACCTCTGCAAAGTATGTCACAAGTGGGATTCTCCCTCTCTTCTGTATCTTCTTCTCTTGCAGGGCTGTAATGAATAAAGACCTATATATATATACATATATATGTCTATATATGTACACCTATATATACATTTAAAAATACACTTATATTTATATATACACACATATGTATATATACATACATATTTTTATATACAGACACATATATACCTATGTTTATATATATATACACGTATATAGCACACCTAGGAGTTAGTTATTCACAGCACATAGATTATTTGAGGATCATTTTTGAATATGGTACTGATATGTCAAGTTTGTCTACACTGTATACAAATTTGTCTGCTGCAAAAGCAGTATTCTTATGTAGCTAAAACTCACTTCCTCACCCCTACTCGACTTTAGAAATGTCCTGCATAGCAGAAACAGAGTTGAAAAAATATAGGAATTGGTTCAATAAATGCATGTTTTCTGGATGTTCTGTAGTCTGCTGGAAATTTTTTCACCCCAAAGTAAAAGAATCTGGGTATTTGCTTAGATAACACAGACAAGAGCGTTTGTGCTGTCACTGTAAATTTCCTTCATGAGGAAGCCTCGGTACTGTTCCATTTCCTTTCCTGAACTGAGCCTTCTCAGTGTTCCACGCTCATGGAGCGCAGGAGCCATGCTGTTCACCGAGCATCAGAGTCACGCCCTTGTCCACGCTCGCAGCGCCTGCACACCACCTGCCGACCGAACATGGACGGGGCATCGCGAGAGCCATGGTGGTAACACCCTGTGTCTCTCTCTCTCCAAATCTTTCCTCCTTTTGCTTCCTTCTCTTCTGCCTTTTCCATCCTCTCTCTTGGGGCCTTTTTTTTTCCTTACCAATAAATGGTTCACAGGTGTAATATCGATCTTGTTTGCATCTAATTTCATCTTAGGAATCTGATAAGATTTTCCCCCTCAGGTCTCATTCTTGTATGGGACATCTTTGCTGTCAGAAGCCAAATCAAGAGGAAAGGCAAGGGGAGGTCCTTCACTGATTCCTAAAGGAAAAATTCCTTAAATATTTTCCCCAATATTTTCCTGGTGCAGACATAAGCCTCTCACACCTAAGACAGGGCTCGGAATCAGGCATATTTAAGAGCTGCCTGTTGCATTGCACTTATGGAGGTCATTTGCTGCACTGGAGCAACTGCAGGGTGAATCCTGGTGGATTCTGTGTGATGGATACTGTTTCAGGCTCAGTGTTCTGTATATCTGCACACAAGATCTGCACAGGAAATTCAGAGGTACCAGACGATACCCAAAAAAGTTCATAATCATAATTACAGTGACCTGGCTAGTGCCAGGTTGTTCTGCTGCACACAGCCTGGCATTCAGAGGTATCCAATGCATAACACAAAGGAAGAACTGACGGAAAGTTCTAATGAAGTATGGCTGGCACAGTGTTGAAAATCTAGCTTAGACAGTCCCTTAAAAGTGGGATAAGAACATCTTCATGCTGTAAAACCACAATCCCACTTTTTCACAGCGAGGACTTCAAAGTGATTTGCCCATGGTAGCTGGTGCGTGTGAGTAACAGCAATCTCTACTCAAGAATTGGTTTTGCTGGCCTTAGTGCTTTAACGGTGCTTCAAGAGTGCTTCAAAACTAGTGCACTATAGCAGTAGTTATAGGTACCTCTACTGCATGGTAAGGAATTCTGATGAAAGTATTTTTGTCTAATCACTAGCATTATTTTAATAGTTTTTAATAAATTATGTATATACATAGGGTTTGTCATCCTTAATCCTGTTGGCCAAAGCAGTACAAGGGCTGTATTACAGCTGTATGATCATTTAGGCATAAACCATTGGGGCTGAGATTGGACTGAGATGCACCTTGACCCCTCTCTGAGGAGGATTTTAGGGGGTCCTTTCTGCACTTCATGTCTCAGTGAAAAGGCTTCTCTAACAAACTTTCACTCATGCTCCCATTCCGCCTGCACCACAGAGCTGTCCAAGTCTGACACTGTTTTTGTCTAACGCGGTACTAAATTATTTGCCTCAGACCATTGCAGGATCCTAATTCTAAAGCAGTTAAGTCAGTCAGCTGGAGAGTCTTCCATTGCCTCAGTAATCCAGAGAAAAGTTCTCTTAATTGCAGGTATGTAGCTGTCGAAGACTGAAATGTTATAATTTATGACTTAAATGTCTTCAAGAACTTTTGCCTATTATAGCAAAAC
>VXBT01002176.1:866603-877661 GCA_013400235.1 Oriolus oriolus | reverse complement strand
CCCGCCTCTCTCATCCCGGCCACCGAGGCGGGTTGGGGCGGGGCAGGGGTAGGATCGCCCGAGACCGCGGTTTAGGGTGGACTTTGTCCCGAGCGGGTCGGGCTTTCAAAGGGAAGCGGCCATTAAGCGCTGCCCGCCCGCCCGCGCAGCGCCCCCGTCCCGGCGGGGCCGCGCTCCCCCGGCACCGCACCGGCACCGGCTCTGCCGCTGCCGTGTTTGTGAGCGATGCGCACGAATTCGTGATGCAAACCGAAACAAACTCATTCCGTAAGTAAATTAGGCAAATCCCACCCAAAAGTGATTACCAGTAGCGCGCTTAGCGGTCCTCCCCTCACTGCTCTGGAAACTAAATAAGCGTCTTAAAAGTATAAAGAGATTAAAGCGTAAACCCAGTGCAAAGATACTCGGCATTACAGGAATTTTCAGCGAGTCATTTGACGAGATAACTTTTTACCATCATTGTTTGTGGCAGGTTGGAGAAGGAAAAACAAAGTCATGTGCTCCTGAGCAGGGACACCCTCCCCCTCCAGCTCCTGCCGCTCCTTTTAGGGGGCTGTTTGCTGCACCCACACTCGTATCTCTTCCGTGGGAAAGAGAGAAGGCGTCCTGTCCTCACAGGATCTCACACAGCTTTTCCTCTACGCTCTTTTAACACACAGTTAGTAAGAGCTGGGAGCCGGATCTAGACAACTTGAATGTCAAAAGCTTCCCTCGCTTCTTGGGTTGTTGGCTCCCTCAGTCCAGGTGTCCATGTTGATTACGCAGCCATGAGGGCCACTACAGCTGCAAAAATATTTCAGGCTTCTCCCAAGGAAGTATGACACTCTTCCACATTTTGTCATTCATGTCTGACCTACTCAGTCTCTCTTGGGTTTAGGGGAAAGCACCTTTTGGGAGATGGGAAGGTTTGCGGTTCGAGAGGCATCACCATCTCCCATGCAGCTGGGCCCACACAATCACCCAGAAAGGGGCAGCAGCCGGGGTGGTGTTGCTGTGCCAGGCTTTCAGCTGAAAAATGCGGTGAAAAGCTGATAGCACGTGATGGTGCGGTAGAATACACTCCCTCTTCTTCATCAGGGTCTTCCATGAAGTTAAAAATAGCAAGCGGAAATAGTGTTTTAAAAAAACCACTTTGAAGCAGCACATGCCCCAAGTAAACCTTCACTAAATTTGCCCAGTTTACCATCATTCTATTTTTAATTTGCATTTCTTTACTTTTTGAAAAGAAAAAATAACAACACAATGAACCTACCCTAAATGTAATCAGTTTCATACTTGCAGTATGTTGACAGACCAGAGAGAAAACAGCCTAGAAACACTTACCCCAAGTCTGTTTTTCTGCGTGTATCGTTTAAGTGCACCCCTAATCTGACAGCCAAGCACCCTGGTGTAGCGTAAGCCTGCCTGGAACTCCCCTTGCTTTCAAAGATTTAAGTTCTCCAAGATTTAGGGGCACGAGAAACTCATTCTGAGACCAACTGCCAGCAGCCTCAGTGCTCCCTCTAGAACTTGTTTCAGTTTCTTGTTGAGCAGAAATCAGATCACAAAGCTGCCAAGCATGAAAAGTGTTCAAAGCATATCGTGGTGACAGGGTGAGACAACCAAAGAAATGCTGCACTTCTTTAAAAAAAGAAGTATATTAGCATGGCAGAAGCAGTGAGGGGGAACATTGATAGGTACTTAGTTAAATGTTTGTTCCACGGGAAAAAAAATGCCCCAGTCTGTACTGCATGTGTCTTGTAGAAGGCACAGAACCCGCTCCTCGGGTCCCATAAATCATCCTCAGGCCGTGGCCTATGGAATCAGCTGGCTTACTGCTCGGGTCATAAAAATGTGCAGGGAGTCTCCCAACGCTTTCCAACATTAGAAGAAACAGAATCTGCAAACAGCATTTTCACAGAAGGAGGAGAATTACAGCCACTCTCTAACTCCTCAACAACAGGAAATGGAGAGTAAGGAAAAGTGCTGCAGTGGTTTCCCCACTCCAAGGCAGGACACCGTCAAGGTGTGGCACAAGTTCACACACATGCACACTCGATGGTAGTGCCAGACATGGACAAAATACATCCTTGTGCAGCTGCTAGGGAGGGAAGATTTTTGAAACCTTAACTTGTGCTTCAGCCAGTCCCCAAAGAGAAAGCCATAGCTCCATGAGTTACCAACAAGGCAGCTTCACATGAGAGTGAGGAAACAGCAACATGGCACCTCCATGATTAACCTTATTGGTAACAGCTTATTAAAATACCCAAGAGATGACAGGGATGAAAATTCACTTGTAGCCAGCCACCCAACCCTTTGTGTGCTGTTGGGAAGAAGTAATCCATCTGATGTAGGCAGCCATTTGGCTCACAGATTAGAAAGAATTTGCATTAATGGCTGAGAATTTCAACAGCAGTTGCAGAGCAAGGGTAGGTGTACCAACAAAACCCCAACGAATTGCTACACTTTACCTAACCAGGTAAACTCTCAAGGTGGGGATGGTTTGTACCAAGCTGAGCAAGTCACTGTGTATGACAGGCACAGCTGGGCAGAGATAAGTTAATGTACTCCGTAAGAAGTGCAGCACCGAGATTACCGGGCAGCATTTAAGCCTGTTTTAAAATATCAGAATTACAAAATGCAAATGATTTAGCATCACATGAAAATACAAAGGCAGGTTACTTATTCAGTAGACTTTGAAGAACCAGCATCTGTTTTAACAGCCAGGTACAGCAAGATGTGATCTTAAGATGTAGACATTGTCACTTCTGCAGGCGGCAGATGACACCTCACAAGTCATGAGTCCCCAAACAAGCTGTGCACAGGGAGGCCTTCAGGCTACAAGGGCCAAGCAGCCTGCGCCTCATTCCTGACAACCCAGTCCAGGTATTGAGCTTGTTTGAGAGCTGTGCACAGAGAGCTCAGAGCAGCCCACCCCACTGGAGAACAGCTCTGTTAAGCACATCTGGTTCCTCACCTGCTCAGCACTGCGACGGTCCAAACCGTGCATCAGTTCCAACAGAAAGTACTTGTGCTGCTGCCATGCCCTCCAGGTGGCTTCTTCTAAAAAGCTTTTTTGCTTTGGTGAAGGAAGTTGCAGCTCCCGAGGAAATTCTGTACAGATGTACCCAAACAACTTCTCCTCTCGCAGGCTTGCTTTTACTTTTATTCATGCAAGGAGAGATGTGAAACTGTACAGTGAGCCCAAGCTTGTGCTTGGAGTGCCTTCTGAGCACTTCAGGCTCAGCATTCAGGGTGCCATTTCAGAGCCTCAGACCAGCAGAGGCACCGAGTTTTGTCCCATGGTTGCTGGGAAGTGGCTCCAAAATCACACAACCCTGACACACACATTTTATTACTCTCTGAACACTGTTTCAGTCAAACGAGGTGAAAAAGTCAAATGGTTTCTTTTTCTTTCACGAGTGAAAGTTTTACTCAAAGTTTCTCAAAATTTACACAGCAATGGAGACTGAGAGTGTGTAGTGGCCAACAGGGCATAGATGACAATGATATGCCACAAGCTGAAGGAAAACAATATTCTTTTTTCAGAAGAAATCGTCCACCAGCCCACAGCATGCTGAAATACCAAGAGCACATGGAGTTTGGTAGGTACCAGGAAGCAGCAGACTCGTATCAGAAAGAACAATTGCAATGACTTCAGCTGAAGAGCTAAAAGTGCTGGAAATAAAAGTGCTACAAGGAGCCACCCTGTGGCACCAGCAAGCTAAGGGAACAGAGGGCAAGCCAGGGTAGACACTTGTGTGGGTTGGTTGGTTTGGATTTTTTTGAAACTCAAGCCAGCCAGAGTGACAAAAGCTGGAACTGGCCCAAACAGCCACTTCTGTGGCAGAGAACTCCTTAACTGAGGAACTGAACCAGAAAAGCAGAGGGGCAGCGAGCTCCAGGAGCTCTTGTCCACATGCCACTCACCTGCCAGGCCTCACAGGGGCAAAGCTCTCTGAGGGACATCAGCATTCCCTGGGGCCTCGTCCTTGGGAATCCAGCAACAAGAGGAAAATACTACTCCCAAAATTTATTCCTTTATGTGGGAGTGTTCTGATACAGCAGTATCTCTCACATAACAACATGTAGCTCTCTCAAGGCTAACTTACGGACGTAACCAAAGACTTTTAGGGGGGAATAGGTGAAAATGCCATCTGACACAGCACACCGTGACTCATCACTGTGGGTGCACACACAGCTGGGGACAGCTGTCCCCAGCCTGCCTTCACTGTCCCACTCAATCTCTCCAGAATGCTGCCCAGGTACTGCCACTTACCTGTGACAATCTGGACAGCTGGAAGGCAGCACCCACCCAAGTGCCAGTGGCACAGAGGTGACAAACAACTCGCTGTCCCTCCCAAATAGACTCACCACTTAGTTTGCTGGCGTATGAGGCAGGATCGCTTTGCTTTCCATCTAAATTCTGATTTAACAGGCCGGTACCTGACTGCTCAACTCGGGCTCCTGTTTCCCACTACTCCTGGAGACACGACCAGGCCACCTCTTTAATCAGGAACAGTAGTGAGTTCTTATAAAAATGGAGCAATGCCACAGAACTGACCTACTCCACATCATCCCTGCTTGTGAGGACGTTTGCTCTTGGACCGTGACACGAACTGACAGCTTCACGGTCGGTTTTGTTTTCACCGTGCAGGAGCAGCATTAAGGACTCCCATTTCCATCTTTGACGGCTCAGCAGAACGTGCCTCTTCTTATATGGAGAGGCACAGCTATCGCAGCGCTGGCAATTTCTGACCTTTGTCCTTAATAAATGGAAGGCATCATATCTAAGAACGAAGTCACACCCCCGCTGAAAGTATCAGCTGACATAAAAATACGGCAACTCATCTGCTTAGCAACATGGGCTGCCACCAACATCACTTCCTTCTAAAATACAAAGTTCAGTGCGCGGGCTCCACCCTGACTCAGAGCCGCCTGTAAAATTGGATCTGACTCGCTGAGAGGTCACGTCTCCTCGCTGTGAACAGGACTTTCCACAGCAGCAATATTTCACTGGAACTTCCCAATGCACAGGCAGGCAGGGAGGAAGGGAGGAAGGGAGGGAGGGAGGGAGGGAGGAAACGCCGCCGCAGTCTCACAGTTCACCTGCCGAGGAGACAAGGCACTGACTTTCACATTTCCATTTGGCTGTCCTTCCAGACAGATTTTTCAGAGCAGGTACTGAATAACTTTTTCCTTCTGTGGACTGGGGAGCAAGAGTGATTTCTCACAATTATTTCCTGGATTTGCATATGCAAGGAGCACCTAGGTGTGACATTCTCAGATACAGTCAGATATTACTACGGATGTTGTCACTGCTTATTTTGAAATGAGAAGCAATGTAAAACCCATGGCCAAACACACATTTATAATATCCTTGAAAAATACTTACAAACTATCCTTGAGAATACTTATAAACTATTTTCCTACTTATGTTCATTGAGAAAAAGATGCATTTAAAATTGTTCAGTTTTATAACAGTTTTTATAACTTTGTTTCTATAACTGTGTATTTGTTTTTCTAAACGCTTCATAAAATTGTGAGTTTACAATAATTTAAAAAATCCATTTACTTATATAGCCAAGTTAAATGTGGTTTCTCTCTGATTCTTCTTCTATTCTGAAAGAGGATCAACTAATAAGATGATACCGTTTTCTCATTAAACTCAGGTCCACTCCCTTCCCCACTTGGTAAACTTGTAGGAAGGGGGCTGAGAGGGATCTGAAGAGACCATCTGGTCCCCCCTGGCCACACAAAGATAGGATAAAGTAGCCCCAGACAATCCCCAACAGATGTTCGTCTAACCTGTTCTTAGAAACCCTCCGCGAAGCAGAGACCTGAACTTCCTAAGTAGCTTGTTCTGGTATTTCACCAGCATTCAAAAACAATTGATCAAACCTCTTCTAACCTTTTACACACTGGAAAATTTTCTGATTCCATCTAAAAATTATTTTTAAGGTTCAATATCCTTCCTTCCTTCACCATTTCCTTTTGTATTCTACATCTCTTACTTGCTTTCTCTCCCTGTCCTGTACTGTATTTTTCAGCACAGACGACGAAACCAAGGACAATGCAGCAGCTGGGGCCTTACTGGCACTCAGTGGAGTCATCTTTACATCGTTCTTGGTGACTTACATATGCCACCTATTGATATATCCTAAGAGAGCATTTCGCAGGGGCACTGCCTTGTCCACTGCTATTTTGCTGGTGATGCCCTACAAGCTCCCTATAACCACCTTCCCTGACTTCTCCATGAAGCTGATGATTTATTTTTTCTTTTGCATATATGAAGTTCATTTTAATTTCTGTGCTGATCATCTACAGTGGTCACTGTCCTCTTGGCTTGGTGCAATTGAGACATTTCATAAACATGCTCTGCATTACACCAGTCCAGATTATTCTTTGTCTTTTCTTACACTGGCTTTATCACAGTACTATCCTGGTGCCTTACAGCAGAGTAATTTGTGACATTTCTTCTTTCTCTTTCCTTCTCTGTCTTGTCCTTTTTCTCTCCAGAAGGGCATGCAGGGGCAATTTGGTTTCAGAAGGATGTCGGGACATAAATAAAATCACCGTATGTTTATATAGAGAAAAAATATAATAAATTATTCCTTCCACTATTTCAGACCCAGCTCTGAGAGATCAGTCTCATACATGGTGAAGCTGAGAAAACAGTCTCATACGTAGGTAAGTTTAAAGCTCATGGAAAAGTTTGTCTGTTACCGAGTAGCGAAGGTGCCAGCTGTGGTCTTCATTTCACTGACACCAAACACTTTTAAGGGCCAAAAATCTGAATATTAATCAATACTTTGTTACAGAAACAGCACAATTCAGAGGAAAAGGGGAATGCGCTCACACTTATTAATTATTAATTGTTGCGGGTACTGGGACATTTAAAAAGTGTGAGAGAGATTCAGCAAATGTGTAAGGACTTAAACTTACTTGTACGATCTTAACTGTTCCTCACAGTCCAGCCAAACACGTACCCAAGAAAAGAAACAACTGACTGGCTAGGTAGAGTCTGATCATAGAACCAATGAATAGTTTGGGTTGGAAGGGACCTTTAAAGGCTGTCTGGTCCAACTACCCTGCAATAAGCAGGGACATCTTCAACTCAGTCAGGCTGCTGAGAGCCCCATCCAACCTGACCTTGAATGTTTCCAGGGATGGGGCATCAACCACCTGTCTGGGCAACATGTGCTAGTACTTCACCACCTTCACTGTAAAAAAAACTTCGAATCATCTAAGTATTTAATAGAATACACCATTAATTGAACGTTAAACCAAAAGGTACTTTGGCGATACCAACTCACAGATAAAGGAACACCTCACTTCATGCTTACACTTCATAGGACACATGTAAGATCTGATTCCATGAGGTGCTGCATACTTGTCACTCATGCTGACATGATTTGAAAGCAGAGGTGTTCTCTGATGTGCCAAACATGAAGAAATAAATCTGGAGCCACGGGTCAGCGTTAAAAGCACCACCACCACCACCACTAGATAACACCTCAATTTGTATCCTGGCATTCTGCATGTTTTCTGTTTTGCTTAAATATCTAAAATTTGTCTTCTCCTTAAAGAGGAACACCTTGGCTCTGCAGCACTGAGGGAACTCCTCTGAAAGCTTGCCAGAAACTCAGCTCTCCTGCGCACAAGTTTGTTTATACTTAGGGTATGACAAGCAACTTACACAATCATTATATTTGCTGGTACACTCTGGGCAGATGAACAGAACCTGCTTGTTTCAGTTAAGGCAGGAAGATCTTGTGTCTTCATCCAGCGGTGGCCAAGAAGGGAGGGGATGTGAGGCACATCTGTAATGCCACAGGTCACACTCCATAGGCTGCCCACCTCTGCAGCACTGCTTGGAACAGCACAGCTCAGCAGCAATGGACCAATTGTTTTCTCTCTTAAAAAACACAAGCCAGAACATGCCGAATTTTTCGCACTGAGTGCACAGATTGTATCACGGCTTCCAAGGCAGCAGGTTTTTACCTGGAGCTTGTCTATAACTTAACAGAAACGCTGTAAAGTAGTTGCTAAAAGATAAAGATAACAGATGCAGTGCTGGCACTAACATTCATCTTTGGTCAGCCAGGTTACTAACATTACTTTTGAGTCAGAACACTGCACATGCTCTCAGGCCTTTTTATTTAATAAGTAACATACCACACACCATGTCCACCTTGCAATCTGTCGGCAAATAAGAAATGTTGATGTGGTAGCTAAAAAATCCCAAATGTGATGGCAGTCATATTGATGCCAACTTCTTAGAAACCAGGTTTCATGATGCATAAAAGCTGCTCGCTTTCTTCAGAGACAGGCTTAGCTTTTTGAGTTGTATTTGCTGTTGTACAACCACCAGAAGTTGACACAGTATGTTATATACAACAAAACTCCCCAGAACATTAACAAATCAACATAAGTGAAGGCAGGTACTCTAATATCTTGGTCAAGGGAGTACAACTCTCTTAGTATTGTACCTTAGTCTGAACAGCAGGCAGTTCTCAGGGCTTGGATGAAAGGGAATTGCAGCAGGATGAAGGGAGGAGCAGGAAAAGGCCCACTTCCACCTGGAGCTGCTTTTTATAAGCCTCCCTGCTACTAAACAGGCAATCCCAGTGCTTACAAGGATTGCCCCATGGGAGCCTTGCTGACAAAGGCCCAAATACACAGTTTATTATTGATCTTGAAAAAAACCAAAAGGAGAGCCTTCAGAGAAATAAGGAGAGGGATCATCAGTTCAATAGGCTGGAAAGACCTTTTTTTGTCACTACTCTCCACAGAGATTTAAGGCTAGCAAGACACAGATTCCCAAATAGAAGGAGCAACAGCAGTTATTGTAATAAAAGGATCAGTGTACCCAGGCCTTGGATTTTTTCAAGCAGAAAATATTATTAGAAGTTCTCCAGCGCCAAAGACAGCAGCACATAGAACACTCTGCTGTTCTGGGTCTTTGGTGTGTGTTTATACAAAGGCACAACGGTATTGTAAGGGTTATCATCAAAGCCAGTGAGTCCTTCAACCCTCCTACCAATCCCTAGAAACAATCTTCTGAAAAACAGAGATACCACCACACACACGCACACACAACTGAAAAAAATTACAGGCAATACGTGTTTTAAACCTTCCCTGTTCTTTCCCTAGTCTAAATGCCGTAAAATCCCAGTAGCTTAAACTGCTTTAAGAATTTTAAACCTATCATTCACCACAAATCGTAAGTTTTACTACACATTTTTCACCTCCTTTAAAAATGAAAACCCAGATCCAGCTTTCAGCAGAAGTTGAGAGACTATTGCTTCACCATGATTAGATATAAGCAAGGGAAAACAAACAAGGCAGCGCTGGGGCCTAATGCTGTCAGTATCCGTTCCCTACGCAGCGCTTTTCTGGGCACTTCTCAGCTCCAGCACACATGGTTGTTTTTGCAAGATCATGGCCTTGTTTTAGTATAACACAATCAAGATAATTTTTACAAGGTCAGAAAGTTGGAATAAGAGGAAACAAAATCCAGGCCAGTTGTGTCTGGAATCAATTAGGCTTATGTGCTTTTCAGATGCTGCTTGTCTTTCTATTAAACAGTATTTCAACGTATACTTTCTATTAGTATGTACCTACAAGCCCGCATTGCATACAGTATGTTTCTCTATTTATTTAAACCCACCTAAACTAGGGATGTCAGGAGGTCAAAAAAGAAGAGGTGTTCATCTGTGAGTGCTGAAGTGGTTTCTCTTGGCATTTGCAGTTTAGTTATCTGCCTCCTCAATGGCAAACTGCTCAGAAGGCCCAAAAGTCCAGGCATGTCTGTGGTGGACTCTACCTGTCCAAAAAGCAAATTAAAACTGAAGCATTCAGTCAGGTAAATACCAGCTATGCCCACTGTCAACTTCTAAGCATTTTGTTGAGTTTTAAGATTTAGAGAAAAAAACCCAACAACATTGTTTTGCCTTTGCATGATAAAACTTTGCTGTCTAAGCACCACATTTAGTACTGAATCATCCACAGAAGACTTTAGTTAAGGAAAAGTTGACTTTATAAGGAATTTCCATTTTCTCTACATGTAGCCAGTCTAATTTATACTAAAATGAAAGCCAGTGTCGGTACAGAAGGAATGCACAGGGGCACACAATCCAGAGAGATTTTTGCTGCATTCACAAGTAAAACAGGTGACAGTAAAAATACTGATTTGTGGCTCATGTTGTGAAAAAAATTTACAGACATAAAAGTTCTATTGTCTAACCACTTAAAGATCAAAGTATTTACCTTCATTGCTTCTTTTCTCACCTTCATTTTGCCAAGTATGAAAATAAAGTGAAAGAATTTGTTCTTCCACCACTTCAGTAACTTCTTAACATAAAAGTTAAAATTATTGTGGATAGCACTATAAATAATAATATGCAGTGAAAGAAGTTAAACCCATCATTTTTCCTGTTTTTTTTCTAAGCAGTTCTAATATGTTCTGTGTTTACAATTATTAGCCAGCCTCAGTGCCGGCTCGGTACCACAACACACGGGTCAGGAACGCTCCAGCTGGAGCTGGGTCAGAGGAGGAACTCGGGGACGGGCTCCAGGCAGATCCTGCAGGGGCAGGGAGGGGCGACAGGCCGGACTGCCCTTGGAGTGACCACAAAAACCCATTCCCTGGTGGCAGGGAATGATTTTCCTGATGCAGTCACCCCTCCCACGCCTCCGTGCAGTCCCACAATGGTGCGGCTCCACACGCGGGCGGCGAGGGGAGGACGCGGCCGTCTGCAAGGGCGTAGGTCGAGCAGGCAAACGCATCCCGGAGGGAAGCCCCGGGTGGGCTGGAGAAGCGGCCTGGCTTCCGCACGGCCATTGTTCTTCCCGGGAGCGGGACCCCGCGCATCCCGCGTCCCGGTCCGCGGGGCGGGGCGGGCTCCCCGCGCCTGTGCGCGCTCCCGCTCCGGGAGGGCTTCGCTCCTTTGAAAGGTCTCGCTGCTTCGCGGCTCTGAACCCCGGGCCACAGCGGGGCAGGAGCACCGCGCCCCCTCCCTCCCGAGGGGTTCCGCTCCCAGAGCCTCCCCCCCCGCCCCTCCCGCCCCGTTCCGT
>VXBT01002176.1:813442-865876 GCA_013400235.1 Oriolus oriolus | reverse complement strand
GAGCGCTGCCGCGACGGCCAGAGCCAAAGCACGCGAAGCTCAACAGCCGGCCCCGGCAGGATGGAGAAAGAGGAAGTTACGGCACAGGGATGTCGGGGTAGGCTTTTTTCATTTTCTGTCCCGGCTCACGCTAGGAGCACATGGTCGTGGTAACGAGCCACAGCACTGGAAGGAAGAATTACCTCATGGAATTGCAAGCACTTTCCAAGTAAAGGTGGAGTCTGGAGCAAACAGAAGATCCAGCTGATAGTGGTTGATAAGCCTAGGGAGTATCGCATTGCTGCTTTGCTTACCTCAGAGACGCCTCAGTCCTTGTGGAGCAGGAAGAGGAGACTCTCCAACACACTGGCTCCCAGCACCCAGATAATGAGCCGTCTCTTCCTTCCTGCAGCAAGCAAGCCGATGTCTTGGCTCACAAAGCAGCAGTTTCAGTAGAGGCTTCTCCTCTAATGGATCCTCTTTTCGATTAGTTGAGCAACAACCCCACAACTTTAGAATGTCAGAGTTCATTGAAGGAAAGCTGCTTTTTGTCTTGCATAGCAATTGAATTAAACTGGAAAGCCAGGACAGAATGAAGTTACACACACCTTCAAATACAGCCCAAACGAAACAAAACCCCACCGTTCAGATGGTGCTTGGCCAAAAATATGACTAATAGGCAACTGCATTTTTCTTCTGTGATCGTACTGAAGCCTTCTACTACTGGTGGATGATCCAGGAGCCGGGATTCAGCAGTTAAATAGGTGGGTCTGTGACCAGCTACGTCTTTAAGTTTACATAGTGGCATTGTTATAAGCAATCATCATTTCATCCAAAGTAGACAAAAGTGTTTTGTTTTACCAGTGAGAGTTAATACAGGTCTTCCAGAAGACTAGGGAACTGTAAATATGCTGCTCTTTTTCTTGAATCATTTCCCTTAAACAGACACCCAGACTCCAAGGAGGAAAGAAAAAGGTGGGAGAAGTAACAAAAGGGAAGAGAAATAAACTGGAAAGAAAACAGAACTGGGCTTCGATAGGAATCCACAGAAAAGCCAAAGCACTTAATTTATGATGCACAGTCGTCAGTCTTGCACATAAGGACGCCTTTTTCTCTGGAATTATGTGGCTTTTTAGAAAAAACTTCCCAGACAGAATCAGAAGATTGCACATGAGTTCACGAACTTAATTTCTGCTTCGTATCAGTAACTATGGGAGATGCCACAAGCACTTTGCTTCTGTGCAGAAATGTTTTACTTCTGAGACGAAAGTTGAACAACACTGGGCAAGGAGGAGCAGCAGAGCCCATCGGCTGGATTTTTGTGCCCCACTGATAGCTGACAGACCTTCATCAGTGACCAGTTAGCTTAGGTCAGTCAGTCACGTTTTGCTTAGAAGTGGCTGGATTGACTCTCAAGGGCACCAGACACAGGAATTCTTTTGTGTTCTGATATTCTCTGTCTTAAGTACTTCAGACATGACACTAACCAGCAACTCGAGGTCCAGTCATCCTCATAAATTAAAATGGGATAAAAAAACCCCATAAGGACAATCTGTTTCTAACTACATTCAAAACAAAGCTTTGCTGCATACAACAATCACAGATAGGTGTACACTGAATCAGGGGTTTTTTTGAGCCAACAGCTGACAAGTAAATTTGCCAATTTGCCCCGTCTCCTCTGCTGCTGTCTCTGTACCCATCCCTCCTCCTAAAAACCATTCACATGTGCCCTACAAATTCTGGACACTGCCTCAGCTCTGCTCTTTGTGCTGTTAAATGTGCACCTGGCAACAACGTCCAGATTTAGAAGTTCCTTTGTCACAGCTGATCCAGTGCTACAGTCCTCGAGTAGCAACAGCTGCCCAGGTGGGGGTGTCAGTGCTCAGATACTGGGCCATCGCTCTTACACTGACAGCCCCTCCATGCCTCATCCTGGGAGACAGCAAGCAACCCCACGGACTTCTGTCTTCCCAAGTATCCTTGCTATTTAACTGTTTTTAAAGTCACATTCTTTCAGACATTTCGGGCATCTGAAAATGTTTTCCCATGCCATCATCAGAACATGCAGTGTTTACTTGACTGCTTTAACCCAGACAATGTTAAATTGACAATTGTTAGAATAGTGCCTAGGTCTCTTTTGAACTGTCCTCACACTTTAGGATTTTCCTGCCTCCCCATATTTCATGTCTAAATCTAGGAAGAATAATGGAACTGGGCTTCACTTAAGAAAGGCTAATTAGATCCTGCTGTAATTTACAGCAAATGTACCACAGACCCAACCATCAACAAGAGTCTGCCCAGCATAAACATTTATATCTCTGACTCTTTAACAAAGGAATTTTGAAAATCATAACTATGCTGGCGGGGGGGGGAGGGGGAACTCCAACAAACATACTGATGCAGCAATTCATCTACATTCATGCTACCATGGACAATTTTACTGTAATTTGGGATAGGAATACAAATGGATGTGCAGACTTCTAAATAAATTTTGAAGTAGGTTTTTGCTATACCTTATTTCACCCCATGTCACAGAGCTATGGGATGTTGCAGTTACATCCCGTGTCTAAATATCAGATACGTATTCCAGTTAATGTATCAAGTCAAATGCCTATCACCATAACACAGAGATTTGCAACCACACATAAGTTTTTAAAATGTATTTTTAAGTGAACAGTATACCTGCTGGTACAGAATAGCCATTTCTTTACTCAGCAGTCTCGTAACAGTCTGCTTTTTTAGGCTGGGGTATAACTGACTGTGGAGCACACTGGGTTTGCCTTCTCCAGCTTGGATTGACTGCAGTAAGATTGCTACAGCAACAATCTCTTTCCTCAAGCCAATGCTAAAGCAGCAACACTCTTCCCCCCCCCGCCTCCAGCTGCTAAGCAAAGAATAAACTTTTAGCTTCGCCCCTCCTTTATTGGAAGGGGAATAGGGTAATATGCTGTAATTGGTTTTCCATGTTTGCCAAGAGTCTGTTTCCTCTTATCATCCACAATATTTAACATAAGTCTTGTAATAGTTCCAAAAATAATAAAATCTGTCCCAAGAATAAAAATGATAGATCCACAACATGCTGCTTTTTTTGTCGTGGTCTTGGTTTCGTAACATTCTGTTAGTAGTTTTTATTGCCTAATGTTGTGGTTTCTTTCATACGCGGCAGACCCAGTAAAGACATTTCATCAGCTACTTACACAGCAGCAGCCTGGATTATTTACAAATGGAGATTTCAGTAGTGTATTACAATAAATCACCACTGCATACTGTTAAAGTTACATTGCAGTAATGTGGCAGAAGAAAACCCAGAGATTCTAGGGGGAGGAACATTAAGTATATACGAATCATACATACGATCTCAGCAAACAAATTTATGCAGATATCCAAATAAAACCTGTTAGTCTTCCTCTGTCTCCTCTATCTCCTCCCATGCAATAGTGGAAGAGGACTAGGCAAATTATATCCCCCCACACATGCAAACCAGTACACACAGTAGGTGTAACAAGTAACAGAGCCCATGTAATACTTCCTTCATGATTTTATATCATGCAGCCAGACAGCACACATATTCCTCTCTCCCTCTGCCCCACCCTCCAACCCTGAAACAAATGCCCCATACTGGGCAAATTCCTGTAGTAAGTGTGGGAGTTACGGATGTGGAGCAAGTAAAGACAGAGAGCAGCATTTTGCTCACAGGCTTCAGTTTGAACGAAACAATACGAAAACAGAAAAGAGAACAAGGGGATAATACACGGGAAACTTGATTTAGAAGGGAAAAAAAAAACCCAAATAAATCAACTAAAAAATCCGAAGAAGAAAAGTTGTAGGACATTCAGCTGAATCAAAAGTGCAGTCTGTTAGGAGGAATCACAACCTCAGGCCTCAGCATTTACAAAAGCAATACCCTGCTAGTAACAACTTTGAGAAAAATACAGGCACACCAGGGTGCCTTCTTTAAGAAACACTGCTTAAAAAAAAAATTAAAATCCTGCAACACTCAAAATTGTTTTCTGATATTTCTAAATTAGTTTAATACATTTTTTTTTTCATTCAGATTCAGTTTAAGTGTATTTTTGAGCCTGATAAGAGTTTTCAATTTCTTCCTAAGAACAGATTTAATGCTCTAACAGCCACAGGTAAACTCTTAAGGCAGAAATAACTTTCCCAATTTAAATGTACGTCCTTTAGTGTGTGCCCTTCTAACTCAAACAACATATAAATATTGCAGTGGAAGGCTCTTCAACGGCCACCACAACAAACTAAGTGTCACAAAAAGTGTAACACAGCAGAAAGGCTACAACTCCGGAGCAGGGGATGGATATCACTGCTTGCTAGGGGCTTCAGACACTTGTTACTTCAGCTTATCAGCAAGTGTTTTGGCAGTCATTTTACCTTAACTCACTGCTGAGTCTGATCTGCACAAGAATAAATCAGAATGACTGAAGCCAAAAGAGATGCATAGGTCTAAGACTGAGGGGGAGTTGTTAATCTTTCTTCAATGACTGCCAAAATTCCTGGAGCATTTCATTTTTAGCAGAAATGGGAGAGACAAGTCTTTAGTCATGCTTAGCGGGCTTATCACCTCAATCTTCCTTTTTTAAAGTTAACTATGCTTTATACCATATTCTGAATGGGGACTAAGGGAAAAACTGCATCTTGGTATGATTTTTTCAGTATCTACAGTTTCACATTACATGTAACAGCTGTACAAGTTGCGGGGAAACAATTACAGGTTTTGGTTCTTTGGTTGTGAAAATGTAACTAACAAAAGCGACAGGAATTCAACATGAAATCCCAGCAAGTTATCAGTCACTCACATACAAGTAACACTGAAACCTGTGAAAGAATCATCTTGTTAAAGCACATGTTTTAGAAGTAAACCTTCCTGCTAAGTTCTGTGCTAGAAAATTTTCAAGTTCTAATTGGATAAAATAGCGTCAGGGCTTCTCAGAAAGAACCCCTACAAAAATACAGAGATTCCTGTAGCAACAAAAGGTTTACATGTACATAAACTTTGTGACAAAAAGCCAGCCAGAATGCATGGAAATTTCAGTTTTGTTCTAGTTACTCTTTGAAAGTACCAGAGTCTTAACATAATGTACAGTCTAAGACTGGCATGTGAGCCAGCACCAAACCAGCAGGATCAGCAACTGATTGCATATGTGACTTTAGTTAAGTCACAGCATATTCCCCCTGCCCCTCTCACACCCTAAAAAGCAGCACTGGTGGCTCTTTGCTATACTAGCCCTGGATTCCAGGGCAATTCTATACCTCTTCCATGTTTTCAGAAAATGAGAGACTGGCAGAAGCTTTCAGTTTTTCAAGTCATCACCACTTAAAACAGCATGCATTTTTGTTCTTCTCAGTACAGGGTAAAAATCTCCCCCCTTTGCTCCCTTAATGGACAATTTTTATGGTTAAATTTATTCCCCTTTGTATAGCTCAGGCTGCTATATAAGAGCACGCTCTTCTCTTATCTCAAGCAACTGAGTTCTATGATGTTGCCAGTTGAAAAAAAAAACTTCAAGTAGTTAATTCAAGCTAATAGTCTTGTTCATTCACTTTCTCGTGAACAGCTAGTTACAATATGCCAGTTTTCCCTTGTCATCCATACCCTTCAGTCCTGTGGTTTTACTGTCATGCAACACAATTTTCAAACTTCAACTGAAACAATAAGTGTGCTTTATAAATGCAAACTTTGTATAATAAACAGTTAACAGTTGACAGTATGTAAATGGAGTATCATCTTAATTTAAAATTTGAAAGCAATTATATTACATTGCTGAAAATGTTCCTAAGTGTGTAAAAAAGAGTTGAAGTCAGACACTAACATAAATCCATACTGGTTCCCCCTTCCCCAAAATATCAACAAAAGGTTCCACACCATTTTTTCAAATTTTATTTCATCTCAGAACCACTGCTATGTTACACCCATCAGGCTGAAGTTTATTCACTCTGGATGTTCAAGTTCTGACAATTAGAATGGGTGACATGAGGATCCCTTTCCCCCAGTGCTGTGTTGCAGTCAGTATTGGTCCAGTAAGACAAAAGTTTTGCAGTCATTGCCTGGCCCCCACCCCTTTATTTCCCCCAATACATGAAGCATGGCCTAGCATTAGTGTCACCATTTTGTCTGCAATTATTTAAATAGGATGAGATGGAAACTCAGTTGTTTGCACATTTGTACGAAAGGTGACATGAACATTCTGTATTTTAACAAATAAACACTTAAAACACAGGATTTTGTTTTGCAGTGTTGCAACCCTTTCATTTGGAAAAATATCCCCCCCCCCTTCCCCAGCCATCACCACAATAACTAACAAAACATTTGTAGTTTTGATTTTCATCAAGATTTCCAAACTGGCAGATTTTATTTTCACACCCTCTTCACAATAGACAAGATGCTTACCATATATTTAGGATTACAAGTTGTCACTAAAAGAAAACTTTACACAACCACTATACATTTAGGTTGAAAAACTGTCCTTGCATGAAAAATATACCTAGAAATCAAGTGGTAAACAAGAAAAAAAAAAAACATTGAGAAGATTAATGTTTTTAAAATGTGCCATTTTAAATTTATCAACTCCTCCTCTACTTTTCATTCATACTCTGTTTTTACCTATAATATTTGTTAAGGCAAACAGCTAATCCATTTCTGAAGAGGTGTTGTGGAAATTGTGGATAAACAGCAAACATTTGGCATTAAAATAGATAGCACGTATGTAGCCTCTAGTAATATACATTAAGCATCTCTCTTGGACTTCAGGATAATGATGGGGAGCATGAACATGCTAACAATGTCAAAAAGGCTTAAAATTTAGCATCCAAGCAATTTCTATTAATGCTTCTGTAGTTTTCAAGCTCTAAGTAGTATAGATTTTATGCAAATGCATTAAAGAATTCTAGCTTGGCAAGTACACCCAAGCAGGTTATTAAACTATATATACAGAAAGTGATAAATACAGAATTAAAAGAGTCCTTCTGCTTCTCTTCATAGCCTTGAAAAGTGACAAAAAACTTGAGGACAGCTCTACAATATTAAACATTAGGTAACCTCAGGAGCTGGGAAACCTAACTACACAAACTGATTAAAATACTCAGATGACTTTGTAGTGTTTAATACAATTCAGTTCGTAGTCAAGGGCACAAGACAACATTTAACAAAAATAATCACATCAATTGACCTAGAAATCAAATGTAAATAGATATGAATACAATCTCCAAAATCTGTCTTTAAGTGAACATCAGCCATTTATTCAAAGTTATACAAGAATTTGAAGGATAAAGTCTTCTGCAACAGGAAACCAACTTACAAGTTTCATGTCTCAGTTGAATTGAAGTGGAGGCGAGCGGGGCAGGGGGAGGGAAGGGTGAACAAACAAGTTAGTAGGCCCCATCCAGGCAGCTATAAAGTAAAAACAGGCTCAACAGCAGCCTCCTCCAGCTTGTTGTCCTCCCTGATTGCCTGCAAGTGTCGCATTGGTGGCAGCATGTTGAGGGCCAATTTTTATGCCATTTGCCTGAAATGAAGTTTAATACACAGTGTAAGTATTTTAGAATATACTTGAAAAAGCTACTTTTTCTATTTAGAAGATCATATAACAAGTTGTCCTAATGTATGCAATAAATATAGCAAAGTTTGTAATTTTTTCACAGCATGTTCTTAGTGATTAAATATTTAAAGGAAGATGCCTTCCTTCTCATTTAAATTTTATCTCCATGTTACACTCTGTAGCTTAAACTCCTTAAAAAAAAAAACCAAACCACCACAGAGCAAGAATTGTATTTGAATAGTACTTGGCACATGGCTTAAAAACACATAGCATTTGCTAAGAATGTATAACCTCTCCCCTCTTGCCAAAATCTCCACTAGTTTAATAGTTTAATATAAAACTTTTCCTCTCTAGACAGCATTTCTTTCTGTGTTGAATCAGCTGTAGAGGCTAAGGGCATACGAGTGTTCTGTGTCATCAATAATTTCTGTGATCCCAAAAGACATGGCTACTTGCCAAGAACCCACACACAGCGTAGCTCTTTCATTCATCAAAATCACACTTATATCTTAACCCTCACTCCCTCAAGTGGATTTTACCTAAAAATACAGCACTTTGAGAAAAGTAATACAGTAGCTTCAGAAATTAAGCTCTTAAGGAAACTTTGCGTCACAGCAAATCTCAGATTTATAGTGCTTGGCAGTTGTTCTGCAGCAGTGGTAGCCTTCGGGTTTCTGGCACTCACTCAGTATTGACAGCAGCTGATGTGGTTTCTTTTCGCTCTTTGACTCCTCTTTAATAAAAAGCATGCCCTATGGCTCATTGGTTTTGCCCCCTCTGGGCTGATAGCAACTTCTTGAGGAATCAAGGAGCCAGACTTGGCATAAAGCCAAATAAGTAGCACGGACTGTTGGCTCTTGACAGCATATTGCAATCAGAGCTCCGTAAGGCACAGTAAAGCAGTCAGCTACTATATGAAACTGGACAGATACAACGAGCATGCTTTCTCAGACACTCTGATTGCTCTCCAATTTATATTGCACTACCAACTGCATTTTCTTCAAGAAAGATGTGAAAGACTATTTTAAATTTTTCATCAGTGAACTGAATTTAAGTGTTTCACCAACACGCACACACACTTTCCAGTCAGAACTAGTTTGAAGGATTACTATTCAAGTCTTATTTAGCTACAAGTTTCCTGATGCATTACTTTGCATACTACTGAAGTTGCTCATTTTTTCCTCTCTGAAGTCATGAGTAATATTTTCAATAGTCTAAATTTTCTCATGCCAAAATATATTAAGTGGAAAGAGGTGAAGCTATTTAATTTGAGTCCTGCCAATTCCCTCCCTACTCTGAACAATTCTGCAAGGACTGTAATGTTTAAGAGAAGCATCACACTGATAGTCTGGACACACCTCTCCACAGAGCAGAAACAGAACAGAGTGGTGGTGCAGATTTTCACATGTGGTTTCACTAAGCACCTGAGCAACAATATTCAGGGATATGAAGGATAAAAAAAACAACTTGGTTTCCAGAAAAGACTGGCCATCTCACACTGTCAATTTTTTATGAGACCGTTAACAGAGAGCTTATACAATCTTAACATTTCTATACAATACTAGTGTGTCTTATTTCCCACCGCTGAATCTGAATCTGCTTTTTCTACGGCTGTGAACCTCTCTCCTAACTGCTCAAGATTTTCAACAGCACAATAGTTTCAAATTTCAAGAGACATTATAGGTCCTTCTAGGTCTTGTTCCCCTTTCTCCAGCTCTCCACCCCCACACCAAACAAGGAAAGGCACAGGCCCCAATAATCTGTAATTTCAGTAATGTGCATAAACAAAATGGCTAATCTTTTATTCCCTACAGTATCCAGCCACCTAAACCAGGAACATTTCAAAAGTCTTTTATGTAACTCTCAAAGCAATCCCTCCCCTACACTGGACAGCTCATGGAGTGCATCTGGCATATCAACATGGTCCCCCATTTACATAGTGGAAAATTATCTTTGAAAACAGATGACACCATATGGAGAAGTGGATGAAAGTGGATTTTCTTCTCTTTTGGGGATTTATATTATTTTGTGATGCTTCATGGATGGATAGGGTCACTTATTTTAATCCATTTTTATCACAATAGCAGACCATTCTCGATCCAAATGGAGCAGACAAATCTTTTACTGTCCAGCCTTCTAGAGAAGGTGAATTTTGCACTTTTAAAAAGCAAAGAGCGTTCAGAGTACTAAAAGTTACCTCATTATTAATGTCAAAAACACCTTCCTGGATTTTCTCGTAGATCTCCTTTGCAGTGTTAATAAATGCCTAAAACAGAGGAAAAAAGATGACAGACACAATGAATGCAATACCCTTTGGTGTAAGATGCACTAATTGGAATTCAATCTCATGTGCAGTTGCTTCAGTGAGACTTTCGTTCCTGACCTCTGCAGAAACAGGTATGACAACAGCACCCTATAACCTACCCTAAAGCAGCAATGGATCACACGCTGTTTACAAAAACAGTGGTGTTTTCATAACATCTGTATTCTACAATCTGTTGTCCAGTAATTACAGGGGAAAAGTGGTTTTTAAGATATATAAATTACTTTTAAATTATTTATTTCTGACCCTTATGGATAGATTGTGTGGCAGATGGTTTCCCCTACCCTTAATATCTTTGTAATAGGCCACTCTAGATTAGAGTGCTTAGCAACATAAAACCACAGGGTACTTACAATGATGATGTAAGGATGCTGTCTGCTGGATGAAACCTTATGCTATCATTTAATATTCACCTAATTTTAAGAACGTATTCTCTTTAATTAATCTTGCACACAACGGGCAACAGACATCTTAATAGCAGAAAGGAGAGGCCCCAGGTTTTATAACAACTTCTAAAAATCTATTGTTTTAATTCAGAGAAAATACTTTGACACTCAGGTCTGAAAAAGTGACTGCCACAAATGTTTTTGGTTGAAGTTTACAATCGATGATTCCATTCTTTATCTCTCATTTAGCTTTATAGGTCAAGTAATGCCTAAAATAATGTATACTTTAGGAGGTGATTAACAGCAGCTAGTAATTACAATAAACATACAGTTCTTTTTGTTTTAAAATACCAACACCATGCAATCATACAAGACATGCTACCTTCTGCACAAGCCTATTACAGCAAATACAGATCTAATTCAAATACAAAAAAGTAAACAGGGTTCATGGAGAGGAACAAATCATACCTTTCCTCATTTCTACACTGGAAGCATTTGACTGCTGAACTTGCCACCAGAGCTTTGTTTCCTAATTAACAGGACTGATATGTTTTCACCTTTAAAGGCCTTACAGCTCCCCAGAGTAATCAATCTACTGCAGCTCAATTACTGCACCAAGCACACACCACAGCCAGTGAAGGAGACTTGAACGACTGCAGCAGGAGCGGAGAGATATGAATATGCATAAACTCTAAGTGGGTGATCGAATCATCACAGAGGGTCATGAGAATTTGCAGCAAAATAATGAGAAGAATTAATCATTGCAGATTCACAAGGCACTTAGGAAACGAGTTCGTTTTTCAAACACGTGTTAGAGTTGAGAAGAAAAATTGGCTTTCAGCCAGCTACGAATGGATTCAAATTCCTCAGAAACTGAAGTTTTCTATGTAAGGAAAAAAAATTCAAACTTATCTTTGTTCCTGATAACATACTAATTATTGTAATGGCCTCATACATGTGCCTACTGAAAAGTATAAGTCAACTTTGAAAATTCACACAGCTGGAATCTGTGAGGATACTTCTACTTCAGCGGGACATTAAACAGAACTTGAAGTCTTAAAAAAGCGTTATGATAACTTCATGTAAACAAGCACTTAACAACTGGCACTTCTAACTGTTCTAGAAGATGCTGGCTAAGTACGCCAAGACTCTTAGAATTCATTTCATGAGAATTACATTAAATCTACAAAAAATTAATTTAGAGCAACAAACTAGAATTTTAACAGACTCCAAACTAATAGAACTCAGAATAAATTATCTTTTGGATACTACACACAAGAACAGTCATTGCAGCAATGCATCTATCCTCACAAAAACCAGTAAAATGCACTGGAAAACAGCACTGCACAAACACAAAATTCCTTTTGTTAATACACACGTACTGTACAAAACAAGAGCATACTGAGTTCAGTACAATATATTTTAATAGTACACATACTGGCCAAGAAACTGTTGATCTGAAAAAAACATACATTCCATTAATCTCAGTTCTACCATGTCAGTTCTCTTGAAGTCATAACCTGACTACCCCATTCCCATCAGTGATTCTGGTGCACAACATATTCAGTGTTAAAACAACACATACTGTTGCTCTGCATAGCAAAATGCCAGGTTGCACTGGGCGACAGAAGTAATTCTTATCTGAAAACAAATGATAAGAATATAGCACATAAGTCTACCTCACATTCTCTTCTTTGTATGTATTCTAAAAAATTGCTACTAATCAGCCATGAAAAGAGACTTGAATCCCTTGATACTTCCATTTGTTTCTCACATCCACGTATTTTAAGTTAACTCATAATTCAAAGTGTAAGCAGACTCAAAATAATCACCTGAGAACATCACTAAAACAGTAGTCTACCTGCTTTAAGAGTATCATGTCAGAATTTGGCATTGCATGCTAGTGCCCCAATTAGCAAGGACAAGAAGGTGAACTTGGTATAACTGACTTCTTCTAAAAATCTCTTAATACTGCATGTTCTAACTCTTATCTGGAACATGCAGTATACTATAAACTCTTAATTATTTATGGGGAGTTTATCCTATTTTCAGATTAACTGAGCCATAGATGCAGAAAGACAGAGCAATTTCCCCTCAAATCCAGTTTAGATTTATGAGACCACGTGCAGAGGACTGCAAGAACACAGCTGTAGCACTTCACATGCCAACTTGGATCCAGGTGCAGTTTAGCCACTTCCACACAAGACCTCACCAGTAAGCCCACATGGGCTCAGCTGGCTGCCTACCAAGCCTACTGCAGTTGCACTGTACATTCTCATAATGCTGCTGCTACTAACACTAGACAAAGATACTCATGCCTTTCCATCCCAAATCAGGTCCAAGTTCATTTTCATCACTCCAGGGGAGGCAGTACCAGACTCACCCTGGATTTATGTATTATCACCTGAAAGGTGGCAAGGCCCTAGTACACAGTACCTCTATTACTCATAACAGTGAGAGGCTTTTGCAAAATCAGTATGTTAGACTTCCAAATATAAAAAATCCTTGGCCACATTTTGGGAAAATTCAAGAAAACAACGTAACTTCAGGAAAATGTCTACATTTGTCGTTTAATTCTTGGTAATTTTCTAAACCACAAATTACTGATGTTTTTATGCATGAGACTGCTGAATATAACTATACCACAGCATTAAAAAGAGGTTGTATACAAGTAATTCAGTGATTTCTTTTAATGTAACATGTTTTTCAATTGTGTGCTCATTATAACTAGGTTCCCAAATAATAGCAATGCCCCATTGAAGAGAAGTGCATTACTGTACAAGTGGGAAAATGAATCTTGCAAGATGTGATCTGCCTGTTGTGTCATGCCTGCACCTACTGCAAAGCCAACAAAAGAGGCTTTTAAATCACAATATACCAGTGTAATATCACTTTAGATTATTTGTATAAGGAGTTTCCCAGATCATACTGCAACATGACAATCAAGAGGTCATGTCTCAATGCTTGCCTGAAAAAACCCCCCAAACAATCCAAAACTGCTATGACCAAACACTACAGACACTGCATTTAAGGTAAATTAATCCTAAAAACACTGAATGTAGAATTAAATCAACTTCAACATTCATACCATCATACAAATAAACAAGTAATGCAGGTTTACTACCCTTGAGACAAATCCAGGAAGAATGAATTCTCTAACTGGTAAAAACAATGCAAGAAACAGGTAAGGGAATAAGTTCCTGATACCTCTGTCTCATGGAAGCTGTATGCAGGAGTAATAATAAGCTAAGGGCACCAGAACAGAGCAGCTTCATTTAGTTTTCACTTGCAGATGTCAATAATGTCACTTTTCTTTCTCAGAAAGCTAAAGCCAGGACAAGAATCTGAGGACTTCACTACAAGCTGAGCATAACAGGAAAAACTTGTAAATGAATCACTGATACTTCTCAAAACTCAAGACTTTACAAGTCCATCTTTGCCTAAAATCAGGTATGAGATCACGTTCGGCATGGCCAGCTCGTGGAACATGCTGCCCTCTGGTGGCAATGTTAAAATTAAATTTAATGCCTGGAAATAAAAATTGAGCAATCATTATTTCTGGATTCTTTCTTACAATTAAATGAGGAATGCTTAAAGGTTAAATATACCACAAATTCTAAAGCATGACCCAGCCAACACCTAGAATTTCCTCCTCCTCTCCAATTTCCTATCTTATCTTTTAGCAGTAAGATACAATACAGTTAGATTACTATAAGAATGCATTTGGAAACAGTAACATGGACAACAAATGGATTTTACCATTTACTAAAAGCTTTCACCTTCCCAGTGTGTAAGTGGTACTGGATGGCCACTTAATAAAGTGAGATTCCAAAGCTCTGAGCAGCTCTTTTATGCACACACAGTAAGGCAATACTTTTTACAGCTAAATGATCTTTCAGGAAGAAGCCTAGCACACTAAAAGGGATGCAGAGGGGTTAATGATAAGCAGTAGTAAGGTGCTATATCATGAATCCACATCCCAAAAAGCACCCCAACACATTTGTAACCTTATATTTGAAGAATAGTTTCAAAGACACAAACCAGAACTTGATAGCAATTTATTTATGGCCCCATTGAAGCACAATCTTTCTGACAAACTTACTGGGCCAAGCCACATTACTAGAGCTCAAACTGACTTAAAAAGTCCTGTAGCTGCTGTTGAACAGTTACACAGGACAGAATACTTGAGGAAAAAAAAAAGATAAACCCCCCAGAACTAAGAATCCATCTCTCCAGGAATCTACAGGTCAGGCAGGCAGTATCATACACTTCATGCTCTTCTACAAAGCCTGAAACACTCAGTTAACTGAGACCTTTTATTCTCATCACACCACGAGATGCCCAGAAGCCCCAAGTACCATGGCAGAGCCAATATTCCTTACTGTGAAGCTGAGGCACAATCCAAGGATTTTCCACAAGGAGCTAAAAGCTGTGTATCTTCACTACAGCCAGGTGTCCTGCCCTTTCTCCTTTCCACAGATGAAGTGACATGAGCTTCAACCCCATTTTCTCGTGGGAAAAACTGGCTAAATGTCAGCTTCACACAGCTGAAAGGTCACAGAACTTTGATTTCCAGGAACTTGAAGGAATACTGGTTTTGACACAAGTTAAGATAAGCCTAACTTTTGGGTGGGGTTTTTTTTGGGTTGTTTTAAGGACTCATGACCTAGAAATCATTCTCTTTTTCAAGTGCTAGTCAGATTACCTTTTGTGTGTCACTTTACCTTGCTATGAAAATGAAACTTGAAAGTCATAAAATGTTAATAATTAACTAAATCCCTGCTTACTATATTACCATGTCAAACAACTGTTTGTTTCCCAGCTATTAGTTGTGTTCAGGGAGGGTGTGAAAGGGAAATAAAGCACACTTTAAAAATCAGATCAACTTCTCTAAGAATCTAATCTTTCCATGAGATTTTCATCTTCACCCTTCAGAATATTACAAAAGGCCATCTCTGTTCTCTTATCTATGCCACTGTTGAAGCTACAGGAGCTTTGAATATTCACTATCCATTTAAGCAAAAGTATGAAAGAAGCTGCCTGAAGAGAAAATTAAGTTACAACTGAAACAGAACCATTGAATGACCATCAAGCTCCACGTAGCAGAAGTGCTCCGTTGCTCAGTTAAAACCATTAGTCTATTCAGATTTAATCCTAAGTAAGGAATTCACTATTGCATTCTATTTATGTGCAGACAACTTGGAATAACACAAACAATGCTCTTAAGTTTGGCAGAGGCACCTCTCCCTATGGGAAACAACTTATTGAAACCAACTCCCACACCAGGAGTCAGTGATACACTGGCACAACTCAAGTGAGATCAGCTTCTGAACACTGATGTTGTCTAGCACGGCTTTGACCAGCATCCAGAAAACTTTCTGGCTTAAGATTGGTCACATCATTAATCATTATTAAAAGCAGCAGTCTGGAATGAAATGATTATGCACAAAGCTACTGTAGCTTCCCAAGTACAGCTAGGTATCCCTACCTCTTGAGAATCAGTGCACATAAATGGATTCAAACCACTGGTATGCCAGGGACAAAAAGTTAAGCAGTGTGTGCTAGAGCAGACTACCTGGTCACCCTGAGATCATGCAGGTGACTCTACTCTGCCCCTGCCCAAGAAGAAAGCTCTCAGCAAACTCTGAACTGCAGGCTCACAAGACCACAATTAATAGTCATATACCACTGCTGAACTACCAATGAAAAAACTCATCTGATAAAAGTGCTAACGTCTCTTGCAAATGAGACTAAAAAAAATTCTTATGTGTTGGTTTAATGAGAGATCAGAAAGTAAAGGATGTTATGATTAAAACAAGTGCAAACCTGCCTGGGGTTCAGACCCCAGACTTATGCGTGTACAACTGAAAAGCCTCCCAATGGACATCACAGTGTTTTCTTAGAAAATGTAAATAAGCAACACTGAAATCTGCAAACAGTATCTCAGAGTGCACATCACCCATCCACAGTTCAACAAAGTAGAGCAAATATGATAATCAAGATTCTAAAAGTTAACAAGATCCCACCGCAAGAAAGACCACAGCCATGCATGTCAGAGTGCACACTACTCTAACTCCAATCAGCTTGGAAATCACTGAGGAGAAAAAAAAAAGGCACAAAAAGTCAGTAATGTTTTGATAGTTAGTTACCTTTACAGCTTTAGACAGATGCTAAAAGGAAATGAACAACCTCCTGATTAACTAAGTATGATACTGCTGCACAGACTAGCATTAACTGTCCTTGCACTGCAGTCAAATTATAAGCCTGTGCCTAACCTCCCCCTAGTAATCATTCTATTCCCTCAGGGATGCAGAAACTCTTTACACAATCCCATTCCACATCAAATATGATGATTTAACTCTCTGGTCACAGTGAATTCTTAGAAGTCTCAAAAGTAACTACGAAGGAAGAGCCTGCATCTACTTTGCACAACCTACCATCTATTACCTAATATGCAAACAGGGTGGAAACTTCTCCAACAGCCTCACACAAAATAAACAGCCAACAGGATATTTTCCACTCCTTATCATCCATTTCTATTCACGGTGTAGGCAATGAGACATAATCCTGAAGAACATAATGAACAATTTTAAACTGTTTTAAGATCCAAGCCCTAAAAAAGTCAATGTACTGCTCCCGCTACAGATTTATTAAGGTATTCCACAGTGGTGGAAATCAGGATTAAGCGAGGGAAACAGCTTAAAAAAACTTTTACCAACAGAAGCTGATTTGTTCATATAAAGAAACTGCTAGAGATTAGGATTTTGCTTCTGTAGCTGTTAACTATTCTACATCATGCCACTTTTTTTAGTGTTTACTGAGAACACCATTTAAGCAATGCACTTGACTGTCACTGAAAAGGATTACATCCTAAAGCTTTTCCACTGGAAATTTCCACTGGAATTAAAAAGTTAGTATACACACACATTGCTCACTTGTATAATCACAAGGCAAGGATTCTATTTGAACTTTTTGATAAAGAACTTAATGCTCACTTGCCTCCTGATAATTAGAAATGCATTAGATACTGGACAATTCATTCACTAGGACATAGTTTTTGATGCAAAGAAAGCTGATAATGTTAGAATCAGGTAGCAATGACTTCTGCGAAAGTCATCTGTAGCTTCCTGTAACTTTTCAAAAAACTTTAATACTTTATAACTATAAGTCTTTATCAGTAAAAAAATACCTCATTGGTCACATACCATTTTAAATTTAGGACAGTTTTGGAAAAGAATAGGGGTAGATTTTGAGAAGCTGAACTATGTCACGTTATTATAAAAAAGGTCAGTGTGGATGAACTGAGTATGGGCTTGAAAGACATGTGAAGCAATCTTTCTGCTTTACATAGCACTAGCATCTCAGCTGGAGCTCTTTGTCCACCACTGTACTTGTCTGGCTAGAATGCAGTTAGTTTTCTTTAGAGCAGTCTGCCTGGTGCTGCGTTTTGGATTTATGACTGAAACAGTGTTGATAAACACGCTGATGTTTCAGCTGCTGCTGAGTGTCACTGTTCCTTACTCTGCCCTCTCCTGACAGTGATTAGGCTTAGGGTAGGCAAAATCATGGGGGACACAGACCAGCCAGGACAGCTGACCAGAACTGGCCTGAGGAGTATTCCACATTATATGATATAATGCTTAAGAATAAAAACCAAAGGGTAGTCAAAGTTGCTGTTGCTCAGAGACTGGCTGAGATCCAATTTGTTTGTAGGAATTTGTGATTGCCTTTCCGTCACTCTTCGCCCATCTCTTTCCTTCATCTTTAAAACTCTATCTCAGCCCCTGAGTTTTCTCTTGCTTTGGTTCTTCTGGTTCTTTCCCCCATCCTGCTAGACAGAGGCACTGAGTGAGCAACTTGGGGGACACTCAGTTGTGGCTGAGGTCAGCTGACCACAACCACCCTTCAAGAAAGGAATGCAGTAAATCAAGGTGAGATGCAAGAACTCACATGTCTCCAGAAATATGAACTATAAGCCACACTTGAAGACTTAAGTTCTTTAAAGTAGCAAAAACTGAAAAACTTATTCAAATACATAGCAGACTACAGTAATCAAGACAATAACCTCTTCAGCAGCTCTGTAGAGGACAGAAAATAGAAGCTGTGTGCAAACTGAAGATTCTTACTTGGTAGTAGAGAGAAAAGATGATGACAGGACAAATAAAGCACTGCAAGAGATAGCTCTGAAGAGCTCGTGATATACTAGGAGCCTTTAGAAGGTTAGAGTGACATCTACCAAGAATACCAACAGCTTGGCTTGCTTTGGACTAGCAAATCTATTCCAGCCTTACTTCTTAGATTTCATGGCAGACAGAAGTTAGCCATTTCTCTGATCAAGTACTTCAAAAAACCCCGCAAGTACAATAATTAGGAAGTCTCAACAACATAATTAGTGCTGTGCAATCAATTACAACATAGACATTGTCTTTCTCATAATATAAAGAGGAGTTAATTCAAGTTAAGGAATTCAAAACCTAGAGGAATAGTATCTATACAAACATGTAGTTTAAAGCAAGTGTTTAAGTAAAATGCCACTGTTGAGCAAAGTTACCTCCTCTACATTGGAAGCAGTTTTGGCAGATGTCTCCATGAAGATAAGTCCATGCTCTCGTGCAAATGCTTCACCCTCCTCCTTCTTGACTTCTCGTCTAGATTCTAAATCACTAAGATAGAAGAAAAAAAAAGTTAAATTACATGGTCTAAGCTGTCCATATGAAGATTATTCTTCACAGCCATGCTTACAAGCCTGAGAAGCCAAGAGCCCCCATCAGAACTTGGGTATATAACTAGTCAAGCCCTTAAATAAAGTAGAATTTTGTAAGCCCTGCACTTACAGTATATGGAATAGTCACAGGCATCACACTTAGTTGAGCTATACATCCTAGCTGACATAAATCTTATCAAAGACTTCATGAAATAGCTTTCTACAGGATGAGTGTGTATTTATTTAGGTATTCCTTGAATACTAACTTTAGACTTTGTGTTTTCAGTACATATCACTCTCTTATATTGTAATACTATCTACCAATTCAATACTATAAAGCTGAGCTAATAAAGGAGCTTAAAAGGATATCTTAATATTAAACACAATTCTAAAAATACAGCTCAGTTTTTCTATTCAGTAGCAAAACTTCATACAGTCAATTTCTGTTCAGATAAAAAAACTTAAAAGCAAAAATAAATTCTTTTAAAACCCTCTTAGACTGGACAACTAGAGAAAAATCCATTTCCCTAAGTCATACAGACACAAGTATTTTACCCTTACTTTTTAAAGCTTCTTTAGGAACAAGAAATTCAGTTTTCCCTTCTTTGTAAGTACATTACATCTTGAGCAATAACAATGATATATTTATTACTGATGTGTAAGTGTAAGATATAAATTTCAATGAATTTTCATCTAAGTTGTACATGTATAAATATCTTAGATACATATTTTTAACTAAACAGCATGCAAATAGATATATTTAATTTTCAGTCAGTATACAAATAAAAAGTATCATACTAGACTTCAGCGTTTGCCAACTTTGTAATTATATGTATATTAAAAATAGGTAATACTCACTGTGGCATCTATTTTGCAGCAAAGCAGGTTTTTGTGATTTTTAACTAAATGCTAGCTCAGATGAGTTACAGAATCAATACCATTCAACATGTTACTTAAATATTAAAAAAAATTTGAAAGAAACAAGAAATACCTTCTCAAAACAATTTTGAAGCTGACATTCTTTATATTTAAGCACTCCCAGTATTAGCTGACATTGTCTTTTTCAGCCTGAGCAATGTCTTTACTTGCTACTACCATGCTATTCTCAAAAATATCTTATTTAAAACTTTGATTCACTTCAGTGTTATCTCCATGACAGAACATACACAAATAACTTCTCACTTGAAATAATGCAGTTGTATCAAAAACTGCAATGACAGCCCAATCAAAACTCAATACTGATACCTAAACATATTCTTAAAGATCTTTAACTGCTTCTACTAACCACAGTTGTCTTCCTCTCTCCATTCCAAAAATTCGAAGCATTTGGTCTTACTAGATCAATATAGCTATGCTTTGTTCTGGAAAGAAGATTAAGTACAGTATTTGTAATGTTTTAACACTAGTATTCGCAATGTTTTCAACAAACAGCCATTATATTTCAAATTAAATTCTCAACACTCTTCAAATCCAGCAATAAATCAGTACTACAAACTTATGTCAAGTGCACTTTTGGGAGTCATAAGAGCAGTATTTATTCCTTCAAAACTGTTATGCTAGCATATGTTCTTCCTTCCACCCATCTCTAGTAGTATGCCCTACCATAAGAACTCTTTCAGGATAAAGCAATAAAATTGAAGGAGTTTTCTTCCTACCCTCCTAGAAAATAACATCCTTTAAAAAGCTTAAAATTTTTAACTTTAACTCTTAATACTTTCAGTTCCTGTGACACCTTAATCTGTAACAATTCACAGTGCAGATTTTAAGTATATTTATTGTTTGAATAAAACCTTGTTGTAACTGAGAATTACTGAACTAGCTGCAAGTACCAAAATCAGTCTGCATCAGCAGAATGCAAGACATGAAAATTTAGTTTAACAGCTAAGAATAATCAGAAAGAGTTACAGATGTCAATTAAGTATGCACACTTACGTCAAGTAAACAGCACACTTTACTGTTTCTCTCAGTGCCATATTTTTACTCACACAAGTATAAAAATAGTTGGTCAGGGCCATTCACAGGTTTACCAAAGCTTCACTTAATAAAACAAGATTACGTTTTTTATATTGATTTGTGAAGATCATGCTTGTCACATTCCTCAGTTAAAAAGAAAGTTGTCAGTCATTTACCAGATAATGTAAAAAACAGTTGACAAACTTCACAATTACTTAATATGTACCATGGTTTTCAGGAGGAGGTAGAGGGTGGTGGGGCAGTGGGGGAAATAGAAGGGAGAAGAGGGGCAAGAAGAAGAAAATAAAGAGTTCAAGTAGCAAACCCAGACTCACTATCACAAAGTTGTTTCTTAGTAGCATCTAAGAAATGATCTGGCTGTTCATGAAATTTTCAGGGGCACGCATACAAACCATTATTTAAACTGGCATCTTTACCTTCAAGAATGGCTGAGGCATGGAAACAAGTTCAAGTCAATTACGCAAATGTCCATAATTAATGGATTATTACATTCTGAGGTGATGCTTTTAATATTTTGAAAAAATTCTGCATCCAGCAAAAAAAAAATCTAGACATGATGCTACAATTCACTGGATCAAGAACTAGAAGAATTACAGATAATATATTCACTGATGTGTTTTTATTAAGACTTTCACTACAAAGTCTCAGCATCAACAGGGAATAATTTTATAATTTTAGACAGCATAGCTGATGAGAAGACCAAGTAAGGAATTGATTACCAATTGGGTACACTTCCAAAACTTTTAGTTGTATTTTCATCACCTGCTGAATTTACCAGGAAATGGTGAAAAAGCATTCTCTGACCTCAACCCCAGATAAAAGGTACAAAATATGGAAGAGGCTTGTAAATCAGAAATGTCTCAATCACTGAGGTATACACTTCTCACATTTGAGAGAAGTTTTTGACGCAAGTCCTGTACTATGGGCTTTTTTTTTTTAAATGACATTTTCTTTGATGTGATCTTTAACCAAAAGGTAAAGCACTTTAGAACACCTCAATTTAGGAATCATTCTTTTTATAAGGGAGAGGTCTAGGTGTTTCTAATTGGTGATTCCAGACGCAAAAAAGCATAATGAGAAAATAACTCGTATAAATCCATTGCTTCATGCATTCACAATCAATCCTTTGGAAATAAAATTACTTCTAAAACAGATATTCAGAATGTAACATAGTTGATCCATGTGCTGCGTATTTGCATTAGTCTAATTAGAACAGGAAAGGTTTTAGATTCATCACAGAACTATGCAAAATGACAGAAGGGAATTTAAAATTCACATATTGGCTACAAGTAAGAAAACGCAAAAGCTGAAATGCAGAGAAATTAAATCTTTCCCTCTTACAAAGTAACAGCTGATAAAATTTTACCTTTTGTTTCCAATAAGCATTATAACCATGTTGGAATTGGAATGCTGACGAGCATCTTCTAACCAAGTTGTCAAGTGGTTGAAAGTGTCCCTCCTAAGTAGGGAAGAGAATGAACATTAAAAGCAGTATTTTAAGAAATCTTTCCCCTGTTAGTCAGCTTCTCTACTTGAGTAACCAACTCATTTATTAGTGCACATGCTCCAGGGATAAAAGCTAGTAATCCCTTTGTGAGAGGGAGAATGGGCGAACAAAAAATTAGTAAACAAGGAGTGTTAATGAACTCTACCTAAAAAGTAATTGAAAACATGTTTGCTACAAAGAGTAAAGAGGATTCTTTAGAGCTCTAAGAATCTGTAATTTTACACACATATAAAAACTGCCGAACAGAATTTTGAAAGTACCCATCAGCTTCAACCAATCCAAACAACAGTACAAATAAACACATACTCATATAGTAGTATTCGTTTTACTGAAAACAGAAAATGGTTGATAATTTTCTGTGAGTTTATAAGCTGAATAAATTCAACAGTAAAGTATTTTAAAGTGAGGTACATGAATGTGACACATTACAGTTTTTACAGAAGGTGTATACTAAGTATTAAATCCCATGCTTGTAGAGTGGTTTTAAGATACTGTATTTTATTTATGAATCAAAGATTTATTTACTGGTAATCCAATGGAAAGAATACATTCCTTCCTGATATTTAAAAGTAAAAAGGGAACAAAAGGAAGAACATCTAGGAAATCTTGTAGTAAAGTAAAAGTCGTTGCTCAATGCAACAACAAGAGCCAAGACCTACAGAAGGAGGCACACAACTTAATAGGATTTTGGAGCCTGAACATTTTCATAAACCAGCCAGAGTACCCACAGTTTCACAGATAACAAACTGTATATAGATACTTTAATACAGCAGGGAAACTTCAGTAGCTTCTGAACAGCTACTAAAAAAGTATCAGATAAAGACCTGTAATTTCCAAACCTCATAAACACAGCAATGGTAGAAGTTTCCAGGTATTTTTCATGTAACCACACTTCTGTGTTTTACTATTTCACTCCTTTGCAGAATAGCACTTCAGTAAAAGTAATCTGCTATAATTAAAGAAAAATTATTCCTCAAGATAATAAAAACACTAGAAAGGAATTAATAAAATATTCTCAGGTCTTTCTCAATAAAGGTAACCCAGAGGTTGATGGTCAATAGTTAATAAAAATATTTTATTTCATTCTTCCTGAGAATTTATGCATACTTTCTCAACTACCATACAGAGAAAACTGGAAGTATATAGGCTACATTTGCTATATCTTGATTTAGAGCGCTTAAAGAAGGTTGACAGAATGTTAGATTATCAATATCTATACAAAAAGCTAAACTAAATTAGACACTTAGCACTGCTATACACCATAGCACAATTCTACACAGACATGTCATTGTAATCCAGTTGGTATTCTCACCTTGTAATGTCATACACTAGTAAAGCCCCTGCAGCCCCTCTGTAGTATGACCTTGTGATGGAACGGAAGGACTCCTGCCCTGCCTGTAGAACACAAAGTTTCATTACTTCATATCTAATACTTTTTTTTTTTGTCCTGAAAATCATGAACTTAGAATCACAGGATCATAAAATTCTACTTTTGAGAGATGGGGATAAGGAAGAGTAGGGATGGGAAATCAGAAAGGGGACAACTGGAGACAAAGTGTCCAACAGCAGCAAGAGAAGGCACATAAGGAGAAGACACCAACTACAGCGCAGTGCTGTTAAAAAAGAAAAAAAAAAAAAAAGAAAATCGGAACAAGACCTCTAAACCTTTTTTGGCAATCCCTGACAACCCAATTTACTGAATGGCTTCACAATACATGAATCATTATTAGAGCACAGAATGGACTCCTAGCAACTAAGCTCTGAAGACAAATTTGAAAGGAAGCAAATAACCCAGAGCTTCACATTTGAATTCAATAACCCGCTCCCTGGGGCAGCTGTTGACACTAGAATAAATAAAGTCCATTGTAAATAAATGATGAATGACATCTTTACGCCCACCATCTGCTGGTGTAAAGGTTGTTGGAAGGCCAAGGATGCAGATTTTATCCGTTATATCATAAACTGCAGCCAGCTTTCAACAGTCTTCAGATGGAATTCTTTCAGTAATCATTTTATTAAGATAAAACAGAAAATGGTTGTGAATTCAATTTTACACAATTCTGCTCTACAGTTAATCAATTTCCTCTGTACTTGATAAATAATGCTTGTCAAAGCAGCTACAGGATATAAGAGTCATCTTCATATACACTGTGAAAAACTTCAGAGAGTCTACATAAATTAGATAGTTCTCACAGAAAAGTATTCTGTAAAAATCTCAGCAGTTAAAAGTACATGCTCAAAAGAATACAGTCACGAAAAATAAATATTCATGGTTGCAGATCTTGAGCTCCTCATGCTCATGTTTTTCAGAAGAGCTATCTAGGACTCTACACTTGCTAGAAGAAATATTTACTTCTAATATTTAGCAATAACAGATGCTTTAGCATAATTCAAAGATAACACAGAACATGTTTAAGAAATGCTAATGCTGAAAAAACCCTATGTGCAGTAAATCTGTAGAACTACAGGAAATCGCCCTGATTTAAAACCATGAAACACAACAATGAAATATTTATCAAATACAAGCTACCCTTCAGCCATGCCTGAAGGGTAAAATAAGTCTACAGAGAACTTCTTCTCAGTTACTGCACTTTTCTTAATACTAGATCTTCTTGAATTCAAAGAGAACTTCATCTAGATACTGTCACTGAACAAGAACAGTGGCACAACAAGTTTAGACACGCTCAGTCTTCAGAAAGCTTCCTTATCTTCCAGAATAAACAGTAACTTCTGTTTAAGAAAACACTTTATCTTAGCCATTCCAGTGGAAACAGTTATAAAATACAATACAGCAGACTTAATAGTTTCAACACCATTAGAATACACTCACATATACTCTTTGCCGAGAGTCCAAGTACATCTTTATGTAAACTCTGGTAACATCTTTATGTAAACTTTGGTAATAGAATACACCAAGAAATAGCAAAAAAAAAAAAAAAACAAAACAGTTTTTTAGTGCAATACTTGGTTTCCTACATAGAAGTTCAAGTAAGCTCTACAACTTTTTCTTGGTGTGGTGACTAGCTCAAGTGGATGGTAGACAAATGAAACATTTCCCTGTTAAACAGACAACTTATTGTTACCAGAGTATTCCATACATTGCCTAAATTCATACATGACCTGGACCTCACCTAACACATTAAGATTGCCTATTTCACCTTCATAAATTCCACCCTGACACTTGAAATTGCTCATCTCCCTAAGTAAATTAATCATAGTCAAGCAACGTTGTCAGAGGTTCTAGCAGATCTTACAAAAATGTATGAACTGTAAATTCTTAAAAGAATCACTTACCTAGAAAAGTTCAGTATATAAATCCTGAAAGTACTGTAATGTTTCTAATTCTGCCTCACTTGACAACGGTGAAATTTAAATATCATTGCTTCCTTAAGAAAAGGGTGGAAAATGGTACCTTTCTTTGGTGAAGGGACCACATTTTCCATATAGCAATAATTAATTTGTGCTTACATATACCAGTGGACAAAAACTCAATTCTCTTTCATTCTAAGCAAAAGAAAGCTGAGTTTTTGTAAAGAAGCTCCATGATATGAATATTTATTTTATCTGTAATATAAAAATGTATTATATAATAAAAACATCTTGTATATTTGGCTACTTCAACAGTACCATTCTGAACAAGATCTAGAAGGTCAATATAGCAGGGTTAGGCATGTAGAATATACTCCACAGCCTTTTCTTTAAGCATAATGATTACTTCATCTGACAATTTTCTCTCTGTCCCCTCCCCTTTTTTCCAAGGGGGACAAGCTATTTCAAAGAAGTCAAAACTGAAAGAAAGTGTAGGCTATTAGCCAAAATTGACTTAAACCACAAGTGTGAGATAATTATACTTTATCAGTCTTACAAAGTAGGACCTACCCAAGTTTAGCTACTTGTTACAAGGAGCAACAGATAGAAGCAGCAGTATAGAAGCTCAGTAGAAACTAAAATCAGCTTCCATACCAGAGAAAGGCCATTTATCTTAAGTATAATTTCGTTATTACCATCCCTTTCATGTTCCTGCAAAATCCAGCACTTTTTTTTAATCTCTCTTCCATATTAAAAAGCTTTTTTTCACAGACTGGTTGAGATGGGAAAGGAACCTCTGGAAGTCATCTGTTCCAACCTCCCTGGCTCAAGTAGGGCCATTCAAAGCAGACTGCTCAGCTCCACACCAAGATGGTGGGGGAAGCAGGGGTCTGTGGTGTCAGGAATAGTAGGGGCAATAGTCAGGAAACAAGTGTTAAACAGGGTGTTTCCCAAGGCCATATTACATCTAGTACAGGTGATACAAGCTTTTGCTCCAAGACAATCCCTGGTTATACCCACTGTCAAGAGTTGCACTGCAATGGAAATGGGAAGATGGAGGATGTTTCTGCTAACAGCCAGACTGTGACAGCTACTTCACACACAGAAACTCCAGCTCAGACACGGCTGCCTGCAGGAACCTATAACTGCACACTGAGCAAGCCTGAACATGCCTCCTCTCTCTTCAGAGAAACAGGTGCTAGGTCTGACATGAGTAGTTCACTAATCATGAAAAAATGCAGGCCACTGATAAACAAGCAACGTTTTAAGTGCTAAACAACATTCTTTTTTGGCTGTTTTCTGTATTGTAAGCTTTTACAATTCATATCATAATGGTTGACAGAAACAAACTTTCTGATAGGAGAGACTCATATAGACAGTTCTAGAAATCATAGGTCTCCAAGCAAGTACAAAAATCTTTATCCCGGCTTCAACTGCACAAACATATATCCTCATGTGCTTCTCAAAACATACTTCAGTATAGAGACCAAAATACAATTTGAAAATAACAATGTAAGCAGAACACGAAGCATTATCCATCACCTCAGGTCACTAAGATACATGGAGATTTACGACGTGCACTAGAGTTTTCAGGAACATTTAAGCTATGCAACTGTGTTATCAGGGACACAGTATCTCTGGTACATTTAAGAAAAGACTCCAAGTGTTGCTGTTCCCACAGGATATCTTGGTGTCATTTCCAAGCATGCGGTGTAGTGACATCAGTTGCAAAATATGCAGGCAAGCCTTTGTTTGCAAAAAGATTTACCTGCAAGTTCCTTCACTGCATATTTTTAAATCTATAAAGTAAGAGGAAAAAAAATGAAAAGAACCAAAATGCAGGACATGAAAGTAGTTTAAAAAACCAGCATCCACAACAATGTATCTCCCTAGAAAACAGTCCGTTAATTTTGCTGAGTTCTCTGTTCTCAATGCTGAAGACTTTGGAAAGTTTCTTCAAGTACCAAGTTATCTGAGAACACCCCAGCAGGCCTTCAGCATCCAAGCTGACCAATAGTTTTTATTAGGACAGAATGTTATAGTGTACATCTACATGCAAGATGAGGACTACAACACACCTAGCTAGTAGCTCTGGACTCCCTCACTCTGAAAATAGGCATACATTTGTGGTATGTTCAAAATTGGTGACAGAACATTTCATTCACAGTGGGAATTATTATTTACTTGTTTACACTTTCCTAAGTTGAAAAGAAAACTAAAAAGACATCTAAGAAATAACCAACTCACAAGTGTCACACCACCTATGACAACTGCCAGCTGGGAACTACTCCACAAACTTGATCCCTGGAATAAAATGTTCCAGAAAGAAAGAGGAGCAAAACATATGTTTAAATATAGTCTTGAAAGTTATAAATACATTAACAGCCCCTTAGTCACGTCAACTTGTTTATACAAATGCATTAATCTTTCTTGCAATCATGTCTTCAATTCAGAAAAAAAAGAATTTTAAGGTGATTTACTATCATGTAGTACAAATAGGCACTGAAGCAGTGAAAAATAAAAAAACCCTTGCTGTTTCCAGCAAAGATATTCCCAAACAAAAACAGAACTAATAACTAAAAACGCTTATGAAGAAAAATCTACCACAATATAAGAAAGTCCCAGAATTTATGTGAAGGATTTAGCCAAGTTACATGTTGCTTTAGAATAACTCTGTCAGCATGCAGTAAGAACTGAAAGTTCAAGAGGTCTAAAGATCCCCAAGGATGAAACTGTACGTATGTCTAAATACAGATCATTTGTACATGTGCCTTTTCTTCTGCTGGTGTTGAATAAATGCCATTTAGACATCCAAAGCAATTCCCAGCATATCACAGAAACAAAGCTTTAGCCTTCCATTATCAGAAGTAAACATATATTTATAATTTGAAATAAACTCTACTTGAAACCTTTAGGTTCAAGAGTTTGCTCTTGTAGGAATCTTGTAATTATTGTAGAAAGCATGGATAAACTGCCAAGAAATCAAAAAACAATTCAGAAAATAACATGCCAATATTATAGTATTTAAATAACCAAACACATTTAAGCATGACAAAGGTTTGTGAACACTAATCTAGAAGGTGTATCAACTTGCCTTAGCTTCCTAAAGTGACATCATGGGTGTGAACAATAGCTTAAGCTGCTGGCATTGAAGTTCAGATGATGGTCCTATTACACAAACAGCAACAGGAATAACTATTAAATAGACAAATCTCCCTGCCTCACCCCTCAACCCATGGATCCAGAAATAAGTTAATCTTCCCATGTGGCAGCAAACAGTCTGTGACTGATGATCAAACTAGTTTCAGAAACTAAAGCAGATCCCCTAAGTTCTTGATGTTACATCAGAGCAGTGTAACAACAGAGGGCTATGAGATGCAGCAACATGCATGCAGGGACCATGGTTAAAGAGTCAAATTAGCAAAAACATAGTAAAAGAATGCACCAACTGCCCACAAATATATGAGTGTGCTCTGACTACCAAAACAAGTAGAAAACATCATGAAGTAAACAGTGAAGAGTGGGGGTGAACCCTACATCCTAGCAATTGTCAAGAGTCACCAGGATGAATATTCATTTAATGAATAAAGAGAATTTTCTTCAGTTCTAATAGATCTAAATCAATCGCAAACACAAGAAAAATATCTTAATTTCCACAAAGAATTAGTATATTCAAAATATCTGAAAGTGAAATATGCCTTTAGCAATTATGCCTCCAGTCTTCCACAAACATGCCTTTTTTATACAAGCTCTCAACTCCTAGAAAACACAATCAATTCAATTAAAAGGTACACTTGTATGGAAATCAAGAAATTACTTGACATTAGTTTATATAAACCAATTATTTCAGCTATTTAGTCTGTCGAATCAGGGCTAAGGTGCTATAAATAAACATAATTATGAATTAATGTTCTTAAATCATGGATTTCCATGAAATAAAGCTGACACTGATATTAAAAATATAGTATTTAAGTACAAAGGAAAAGTTCATATTCATACCACTTTAGAGAACATTAGCATTTCTTAGCGTCATCACAGATCTCTCCTACTGCAGTGTCTGAGAAAATATCCTCTTTCAATTACTGCTTATTTTTGCTTATCAACAATGACTTGTAAGTAACAGTCAATGCAATACAGAACATCCCCCTCAACAACAAAACCAAGGCCACTGACTCAGCCTGGTAACAAGCCCAGGTATCTCCCAACAACAATGAACTTTTTCTGAGGAGCAGCAATTTTAATATTTCTTAGTGTTATGCTGCTGCCACAAGACAACCAGCCTCATCTACACAGCTTATGTAAACTCAAAAAGCTTAACAGCTTCCAGAACAGTCAGAACAATCCTTACTAGCTGCTGTAAACCACTTCTAATTCCCTAAAAGTTATATGTGCAGCTGACACTAGCTCAAACACCATACTTCCACAAAAGAGTTGCTTAACTTGTCATAATAGGCAATCACCAACTAAGCAATTTGGACGAAAAGTATTTCTCAGTCCATCCAACTATTAGAAGCCATTACTATGATTAAAGATCCAAGAAAAGAAAATCTAGATACTAAAGACAGACAAACAAACAAACAAGCTGGTCCAATACTTCCTCTATACAGACCTAAAAACACCACAAAGGAATAGTGAAACCCAAAGACTCACAGAGCTAAACACCTGGGTGTGCCACAGCACACACAGCAGCAAGCCTGCAGAGCCCAGCAGTGGGGAGATCCAGAACAGCCTGCAGCTGGGAGAGAACAACAGGACACTATTTGCTTGTGCAGACAGGAACAGCAGTAGAGCTGAGACTGCAACACATAACACTAAGAATGCAAAGGCCACACTGAGTATCTTTCATGGAATGTAAGTTTTCATTTGTGGGGTTTTGGCGGGGAGGGGCCTGGGGCTAGGTGTGTTCTGCATCAGACTAGTGTTACTAGTCTACCAGCTCACAGGACTAAATACTAGACTACAATTTCTAATAGGCATATGTGCATTCCTTAAGCATATCCTCCAGTTTGGCCTCATCCAAAAGGAATTCAGTTCATATACTCCCACATGGAAAACAGACTGCAGTAAATAGAGCTAACTTCTGTAATACACTCCTAGTCCAAACTAAGACGCTAATGAAAAAGTAAAATATTCTTGACTTATACAAGAAGGACACACAAATGGATCTCACAGACATGCAACAGTGTTAGGTCCCTGTAAGGCGCAGCATACTCCTGCAGTGAGGTATGCTGCAGCTTCCATATGTTCCCATTACTATGATACACCTTTCCCTGGAGCTGCAGTGATCTGAAGACAACACAAAATGAGCACTCTTGCATAGAAATATCTGGCCAGAAAAACCCAAATTTTAGCATTTGATTCTCTTAAGCAAGCAAGTTCATTGTTAAGTAATCCAAACAAATTTTATCGAGCTCTCCACTTCCTATGCCTCTGCTCAGGATGCATCCTGTTCAGTGATGGATTAAAAGCAGGTGTGTAAGGCTAGCACCAAATCAGAGAAGGGCTAGTGCTGTGACTCAGTAAGCACCAACCGAAAACATAAATAGTTCATGTGTTTCCTTAGCAACAGGTGTAAAATGAACCTTCTCTCATCAGACAGAAGTTGTTACAGCTTAATAAATATAGAGATAGCACCAGTAACAGCTACCAGTTTTGGCTAATAGAAAATGCTTCACGCAGATAAAACACAGTAACCTCAGTCATTATGAACATTTGTGTACCTTAACACTCAGAAGCAAAGTATCTCTTCAGAATTACCTCATCATGTTTCTTATTTTTACTATTCCTTCAACCTTTGCACCCAAGATCACAAATGATACAGTGGAATTCAGATATGCTGACAAACCAAGACTGGATTAGAATAGAAATATACTGTGTTTTAAAAATCAGATTGCATACAGCTAAACTTTTAACTATGACCAATATACTGTCATTCATTGCATACAATTTATAAATTAAGTACAACACCAGCATACAATCTACTTAGTGTATGAAAGCTTTCAATTAGTATTTTAAATTTATACTTAAGAGGCTAGCCAGAAAAAAATTTCCCTGTTCAGAGTTTATAAATTATAGTCAAAAGCACTCGGGTTGCCATTTTGGCTACTGGACAATTTGCATGCATTCAAGACAACAACCAGACTGCAAAGAGCCACTGAGTCAGAGGCACCAGGAAAAGCACAATCTACTGAAACACAGTTGAAGTTCATTCGTTTCTAAGTAGATTAACAAAATCAGTTCAAAAGCCAGTGAAAGACAGCAGTAAAATTAGTACTTTTGCCTGCAGACAATCTGCCCCAATTTTAGAAACAGACCAGTGTAGGTATGTAGTCACACAGTCACACTATATACTAAGGGTTTCATTATGAAGCTACTTTTTATGCCAAGATTTGCTTATTTATTGAACTTAAAAATGCACACCCACCTTGGCAATCTGCAATCCACAATTATAATAGTAAAAATGCCCAGGGCAGAAAAACCCTAAAGTAAGGTGACCATATTGTTCTATACCTTTTTCTTAGAACTCCCAAGGAGGCACAGGTGTCAGATGCCATTTCAAGTACAGAACTTGTAAAATAAGTAAGGTCTTACCTATGAAGTTCACTAAAATATTACATTTATTTACATTTTTATATACACATGCACATATGTAGGCATGCATACATGAATGCATGTCCCTTCACTGATTTGCTGTAGCAAAAAGGGCACATACATGAGGCTAGAGATAACGTACCTGTCAGTTTCTAAAGGTATCCTAAAATGCTTTTAGAAAAGGAAACAGGCAACTCTATCTTAAGGAACAGTCAAACACATTTAAAAGAGATATCTACCAGTATGAGCATCTTAAACCTGCTTCACCACAAGTGTAGACAGTAACTGCTTTACAGTAAAGTGACTGACAACACAAGAATAGCCAAACAGATGTTCTTAACTTGAATCCCCTCAAAAGTCAAAGTCTGAATTTTGGAAGGTGTTTTGGAACTTTAACCACTTACTAGTCCCTTCTTGACTGAAGTATTTACTGTCTTGAACTTGTGTTCTTAAGCCTTCTTCTATGAAAAGTGACCCATGTGTTTTCTTCTACCTTGGAAACACAAACATTTCCTCTAGAGAACTCTTGATTAAAGGTAGCAGACACATCACAATTTCACAACAGGATGTTGTATTTACCAAATCTTGCATGAATGCACAAAGAAAGATTATTTAGAGAAATATAAGTTCTTGGTAATGTAGAAGACCAAATAGTGAAGCAGCATGAATTATAAATCAGTCTTATAAATCTGACAAAGTGTTGAGGAAGTTACAGTGCAAATGCCAAAGAACACATCACACACAAAAAAAATTAGTGAATTTTTAACTTCATGGAAACCAAAGAAAGCTGCAAGACAAAGTACATGGTCTATGGATGCTGATGACAGAGAGCTTAGCCAGAATAAAGGAAAAGCTAGTGGAGCAACATGTTTAAACGATTTTTATGATTCATTACTTACCGTATCCCATATCTGAAGCTTTATCTGTTTTCCATCAATAGTTATCATTCGAGCCCCAAATTCTACACCTGAACAGATTTTACAAAAGATTACATTATTAGCACATATCAGAACGAAGAATGTCAAGTACTATGAAAGCAAGAACATAAGTTTAAATTCAGTCAATGTTGTAGGAAATAATCTCATTCACAATCTGCTTTTACCCAGTTTTCCAGCTGCTTGAAAGAGCTATAACGTTTCCTAGAAGAAAGGTAACTGTTACTGTCCATGTGTCTGGGAGGTATTTCCAACAAAGTTTTCCAAACCACTTAGTACCTCTAGATTAGAGGGAGAAACAAAATCCTTTGATGTAAACAGGAAATTGAAGAGTCACAATTATTTCAACACTCTACCAGTAACAGATTGCTGGGGCCAGTTTAGAAGAAATTAAACCTACAATTCTTTATCAATAAAATAATCTATTAAGTGAGCATAGAAAAAGTCATCTTTGAAAAGATAAATTTTACTGCTATATTAATTAAAACCCACCTGTCTTTATGAAAAAAAAACTACTTCCAAAATTCTAGCTAGTTAAAGATCAAATTTTATAACTGAGGGAAAAAAGCATGTTTCAAATAAACAAAAGTAATTTCTTCAGTGGAAAAATTCAGTCTTTTATACCATCTTTTAAAGTAATTTTGAGATGGTTAACAGTAAATCAACTGAGGCTATCACTGCAGTAGTTAAAATCTAACAAGTGGCTAGATATACTGGACATACTTAAAGGCTATCACATTCCCATTAATCTGTAACCATTATTAAAAAAAAATATAGATCTGCTAGCTGAAGTTTCACTAAATTTGGTCATTGTCTAGACATGGACTTAAGCCTTTCAATTATGCAGCCCTGATTTGAAATATTCCAAAAGTCTCTTCGAAAGGTTGCTTAGAATATTTGAGGGTGCAGTGTAGCTTTCTGTCGAATGATTTCGGGGAAAGGGGCAGAGTTCCACAACAGGATATTGGAACCAAATAAAAGCCATTGGCCAAAGACCACTGCGCTCTTTAGCAACCAAATAACTTGCAGCAACTCTGTGTAAAGAAATTCAAAGAACAGAGGCGGAGAGGCAGCAAGGAGGAAGCAGGTAAATGACACTGCTCTTCCTGAAGTTGACTACAAAGCCAGAAGGTCCTTGGACTACTACACATGTAAACACTGAAGGTTTTACCTGATCTCAAAATGTGGCTATAGACCTGCTGATTTAAACCCAAAAATGTTTAGTTTCGGCACAGAACCCAATAAAAAAATTAAAAGGGTATTTATCCTAGTCCATTAAAATACGTGCCAGGAAAAAATTCTGAATTTGAAAAAAACCACAAACAGTTTGATGGCAAGCTTGTTCTCAAAGAAGGAATAGAAGCTGATCAGGTTTACAATAAACACATGTCCTATGGGCAATGGGCAAATAGCAAGAAAGTTTACAATGGTTTATTTGATCTACACATTTTCAGGACTTTTAATACAACCATTAGGGCATTTATTGGTTAAATTCAACCCACCCCATCTCACCCCACAGGAGCATTCATATGAACCCATGTTCTTTATTTATCTGTCTTTCTAAATCTGTTTGGGTAATCGGAGAACCTGGCCAAAATACACACATGCCCTAGCAGTTAAGGAGGCATTCTCAGCCTCTTCTTCCCTCCTTTTCAAGCAGCTTCCCAAGCTCCCAATTACTACATTACTCATTATGTTGCTTCTAGGTTCACCTCCTCATCTTACTAGCCTCAATTTCTGTTCTGCTCCCAGATTTCAGCTAGCTGTATGCCAAGCAAAGAACTGGCATTACAACCACCCTGCTGAGGTGAAGCTGTTTCCCAGAGCCTATCAGCCTGCTGAGGTGACAGGGCTGCCAAATGCATGAGTGATATATATGGTGTCATATATTTGGCAGGCCTAAAGAAGAAAAAAATGATAATAAGTCATGCCTCCCTAAAGTACTCAGGTTCTTTATTCAGCCAGCCTATCTGCTGCCAAGACCTCGGAAATATCTGAAAACTGATGTTAGCCAAATTTGAACTATACGAGATAGCCACACGCAAGTTGTGGAAGAACTGTTAAGAGAAAGCGAAGGCATAATCAAACCACCTGATACATTCTGTTACATGAAGAAAATCTGTTTATATTTCAAGCAGCTATTTCAGTACTCCCAAACATAGGAAGCCTACCTATTCCACAAACTAAAAATAGAGACTAGGATACATTTTGGGCAAGGCCCATGATTAGAGCTGATAGGTTCCTTGCAAGAACATTAACAAGTTGAAAGGCTCTGCAATCTCCTCTGAGACTAGCATCTGTTACGCTTAACAGCAAAACTGATCTGCAGACTAAACTTCCCCTCAGAAGAATTTAGTACCACAATATTCCTCTTCTTTTGTGTGGAAAGATAAATAAAAGTTTGTATTATTTACTGCAGTTAGATCAGAGGCAATGTGTCAGTGTGTCAACATGTATTCACTCCCCCCGGTATCAAATCATACCTGACACAAACAGTTCACATCCAGTTGAAGAGTTGAGAAGGAAAATCTCTATCCCTTCCAAGAGCAAATACATTCACACTTCAGTTCTCTATTCAAAAGTTAGTCCTCCCAAATAAATTTGTTTATTCATCTTTAAGGTTAACTTTGCTTTAGTTTATCTGTAACTTTGTCTTCAAGGTTTTGTGGCTAGGCTAATACTATGTTCCCTAGTGAAAAAATGCCACTTCCATCACCATCAGTGCATTTCAAGCGTGGACAATTCTTCTGTGCCCAGTTTTCAGCTTTTCTGAAGAAACAGTTTAGATACTGCAGCTATGAACTTTTTAAATTGTTTCAGATTATACCCTCCCAATAAAAGGCCCTCACTTGACTTTACGAGCTAACAAATATTCATTAGCTAGATATTCACTGCTACTTTAATACAGCACAAATCCTGCATTTCTGCAGCACAACAAACTCATAAATGCATGCTGAGGTACCACAACCACTTAACTACTTACAGTGGGCAGCACAGAAAGGACCTACCAATAGTGAGATCGTGGACTGGTTGAAATCGCTTGTCTGTGAACTGTAACAATAAACATGATTTCCCAACACCTAAAAGAAAGCAAATAAAGAAGTGTTAAGCAAATTTTTAAAAAAGCCTGTGAAGAACCAATAGAAATTAATTTAAGGAAATGTTACATGTTGCTGAAAATTAATTACTAGAACTGAAGGTATTAGATCTCATACTTTGAAGTGTATTAAACTTTTTAATTACAGCTTTTAAAGTTCTAGAAACATGATAGTCAAAGCAGTTATTTTCAAAAATTGAACAAAAATGAATTATTCTTTTGAAAAAGTAGTTCTGCCTTTAAAATTAAGTGGAAAAAAAAGTTTCCTAACAGACCTTCAAAGTACCACTTTACATCCTCTCTCCACAGTAACTACAGTGCTTGCTACTCCTCACAACCCTTTATCTGCTTCCCCTTCAGTACTTTCAGCTTTCTTCCAAGCTAACTAGATGCTCAATAGCATTAGACTCCCATCTATCCCCTTATTTATCACAGCAGGTCTGTGGCTGCTTACAACCACTATATGCTGCTGCCCACTGGTCCCCCAAAGGCCAAAGAGCAGTCCCAGAAGAACTGGCAGCAGCTAAGTTTACATAACAGTCAGACAGGTAACACAAACATTGTCCCCCTCAGATAACCAACTCGTGTCAGAAATCAGTGTAACTACTTCACATTACATGGACACTGGTCAGCAGATTGGCAATTTTTTCTGTACGTGAAAGCACAGAAAAGTAGAAGTTAATGCAGCCAGCAGGAGTACTCAAACTACCTAGGTTTGTAAACATACTACTTTTTACAGTCAATTTTTTCTTCTTTTACTTGGAGGGGTTATTCTTCCTGTTCTAAAATTTGACAGTAAGATATTTGGTTTAAACTCTGAGCTATTATCACATAATATACTATACTATAGCATCCAAGTTCCTGCTGTACTTTGTTTTATCTGTCCAGCAAGATAAGTCTATTCTAGCCACATACTAGAGGTCAGCAACAGCTCATCATAAGAGATATATCTAGTAATAAAAGATAGCAAACAAATAAGGAAAAGAGCCACACTACCGACACAAGATATGCACACCAGAGGGAAGTTTCCATACAGTGACACCGGTCTTTCTAGTACTAAATTCAGCGAAGTTCTTTTAGTATGGTTTAATGAGGAAACAAAGCCTATAGAAATATAATCACCACCCATCTTATTTTGGACTTAAAATTCTAAGACCAGTAGCCAGTTTCAACAAATTCTAACAGAAATAGGAAACCTGCATTTAGTTTTGTCACAAAATGAGTTGTGGCCAACTGATGACACGCAGATAAATATCCCAAACAATGCAGCAATTCCAACAGCCTAAGCGAGTTGCTAGTGCTACTGTCTCTACTCTCTTCTCTACAGTATGCTCCTGTCCATTTCTCCACATAGCTTAGATGAGTTCTGAAGCAATTTCAGTTGTCCACTGGGTAAGCAGACTAATCTGACAAGAAGAGAGACAAAGCAAACAGAAATGGCTTAATGCAGGGTCAGACAAGCATAAGAGTTGGTTCTAATGAGGGAAAAGAAATGCAGCAGCCAGTAGATCAATAACGTAGAGTGGTGTGGAACTGTAGTCCAAGGCAAAATTTGCAGCATCTGCATTACTACAACTCTTTTCTTTAGATTTCTGGCTCATGACAGCAAGCTGTCAGAACACAAGCAGCTTTGAAGCAGGTATAGATTCTGTCTCTAAAAAATTATTAAACATAAGAGAAGTGGAGGAAGAGTGGGGGAAAGCACTGCAGGTAAGAAAGAAAGAAAGAGAGAAAGACAGAGTATGGGAGCTGTAGGGACAGAACACAAAACTGTATGGAATTTTAAAATATTAATAATTCTACTCAGAGAACAGTCCTTGTCATAGCTGGTGAGTGAGCCTTCCCAGGGGAGGGACTACTCCAGACCTGCTGTTTGCAAACAGAGATGGGCTGGCGGCAGATGCGGTGGCTGGAGGCTGTCTGGGGCACAGCAATCATGAAATTATAGAATTTTCAATATTTGGTGAAACAAGGAGGGGCATCAATAAAACTTCCATACTGGACTTCCAGGGGGCAGACTCTGGCCTATTCAAGAGAATTATTCAGAGAGTTCACTGGGAAGCAGCCCCTAAAAACAAAGGAGTCCAGGAAGGATGGGTGTGCTTCAAAACAGAAAACTTGAAGGCAGAGGAACAGACCGTCCCTATGTGCTAAAAGATGAGCCAACGAGGAAAATGACCAGCCTGGATGGGCAAGGAGCTTTTGAAAGAACTAAAGAAAAAAAAGAGGTTGTATCACCTTTGGAAGGAGGGTCTGGTATCTCAGAAAATGCTTAAGGGTCATGTAGGAAAATGGCTAGGTCATGTAGGAAAAAATTTTGATAAGCAAAAGCCCAGATAGAACTCAATTTGGCCACTTCTGTAAATAAAAAAAATAATTTATAAATACATTAATGGAAAAAGAAGGGAAAGGACAACCTCCATTCTCTATTATATGTGGGAGGGAATTTAATAACTAAAGATGAGGAAAAGGCAGAGGTACTTAACACCTTCTTTGCCTCAGTTTTCAACACAGACAGGTTGTCCTCAGGACAACCGGCCTCCTGGGCTGGTAGATAGTGTCATGGAGCAGCACAGCCCCCTGTTATCCAGGAGGAAGCAGTCAGAGACCTGCTGAGCCACTTAGATGCTCACAAATCTATGGACTAGATGGGATCCCAGGGCGATGAGGGAGCTAGCAGACGAGCTTGTGAAGCCACTCTCCATCATTTACTGTCAGTCCTAGCTCACCAGGGTGGTCCCTGATGACAGGAAGCTGGCCAACATGACACCTATCCACAAGAAGGGCTGGAAGGAGGATCTAGGTAACTACAGGCCTGTCAGCCTGAGCTCTGTGCCTGGCAAGATTATGGAACAGATCATCTTGAGTGTTACCACACAGCACCTACAGGATGGCCAGGGGATCAGACCCAGCCAGCATGGGTTTAGGAGAGGCAGGTTGTGCCTGACCAACCTGAGCTCCTTTTATGACCAGGTGACCTGCCTGGTGGATGTGGGGAAGGCTGTGGATGTTGCTACCTGGACTTCAGCAAGGCCTTTGACACTGTCTCCCACAGCATACTCCTGGAAAAGCTGGCAGCCCACACCTTGGACAGGTGCACTCTTTGCTGGGTTAAGAACTGTCCGGATGGCCAGACCCAGAGAGTGGCGGTGAATGGTGCTGCATCCAGTCACTGGTGGTGTCCCCCAGGCATCAGTGCTGGGGCCAGTCCTGTTTAATATCTTCACTGATGATCTGGATGAGGGGATTGAGTCCACCATCAGTAAATCTGCAGATGACAACAAGCTGGGAGCATGTGTCAATCTATTGGAGGGTAGGAGGGCTCTGCAAAGGAGACAGGCTGGATAGATGGGCCGAGTCAAACGACATGAAGTTTAACAAGCCCAAGTGCCAAGTCCTGCACTTTAGCTACAACAACACCCTGCAGTGCTACAGGCTGGGGATGGAGTGGCTGGACAGTGGCCAGGCAGAAAGGGACCTGGGGGTACTGGTCAACAGCCAACTGAACATGAGCCAGTGTGTGCCCAGGTGGCCAATGGCATCCTGGCCAGTATCGGGAATAATGGGGCCAACATGACCAGGGAAGTCATTCTTCCCCTGTACTCAGCACTGGTAAGGCCACACCTTGAGTGCTGTGTCCAGTTCTGGGCCTCTCAATCTAGGAAAGATGTTGAGATACTCCAACGTGTCCAGAGGAGGGCAACAAGGTTGGTGAAGGGCTTGGAACACAAGCCCTATAAAGAACTGAGGGAGCTGGGGGTGCTTAGCCTGGAAAAATGGAGACTCAGGGGTGACCTTACCATTCTCCACAACGACCTGAAAGGTGGGTGTAGTCAGGTGGGGGTCGGTCTCTTCTCCCAGGCAACCACTGACAAAACGAGAGGACACAGTCTTAAGCTGTGCCAGGGGAAGCTGAGATTAGACACCTGAAAAATATTCTTCACTGAAAGAGTGATTGAGCACCGGAATCATCTGCCCAGGGAGGTGGTAGAGTCACCACCCCTGGACATGTTTAAAAAAAAGACTGGACGCAGCACTTAGTGCCATGGTTTAGTTGATGAGGAGATGTTAGGTTGGATCATAGATTGGACTTGATGATCTCAAAGGTCTTTTCCAACCTAGTTCATTCTGTGATTCTGTGAACAGTGTTTATATACACATAACTTTTGTATCACCAATGAAACAAAACTGCCCCATCAGAGAACATAATCACCACCTCACTTACAGAAAACCTGTAAGTCACATCAGAAATAGTTTTTGCCATTAACCTTGCAAAGTGATTCCAGCATCAATGGATAAACCAAAACCTTAAACCAATCCAATATTCCTGCACAAATCTTACAGATGTTGCAACAGTATTTCAAGATCTAATCAACAAAGTGACATTTTATTAGGTATTGCAGCACTAGTTTCTCAAGTGAAATATCAAGCAGCAACCTGATATTCCTTCTTCTTGTAAGGCTGGTGACCAAGTTGGTTAAAATGAGCATACAAACACCACCATCAGCAGAGCGAAGATGACAGACAAGCACAGCCCCTCTGATCCAAGCCCCGTCTCAGACTGGCACAAGATGACACCACCTCTAGTTACTCCCCCATAGCAGGCCTTTTAGGAGCAGACTGATGGGTTCACACAGAGAAACAGATGAAATAACTAGTTTCTCTTTACTGCCATTCCTGCTACTTCAGAACCTTCCAACAACAACAAAAAAACCCATCTGAAAGTTGGTAAATTTTGTACTCCTGTTGACTGAAATAGAGGTTTCATTTTAATTTTACAGTTTTAAAATATTGCACATTTGTATCACAAAAGTTCTTACGAAAATAGTTTGTAGCCCAAATCACTTCCAGAGCTTGAGCAAACTCCTCTATCATAGACAGGAACACGTATCACAGCCAGGAACATGTATCAGAAACAGGAGCTGTATATGAACATGTGACTAATCTACCACCTTGTGACACAAACAGATGCCGCACAGATCAGTTAACAACTGCAGGGAGCTAATTCTATGACATGCAGATGGTTTAAAGTAACTACACTGGTTAACTCTAAGAACAGAGTGGTTGCTAACCCAGTATCTTGTTCACTTAGCACTGTAAACCTTACACCTGAAATGAGGCAGACACACTGAAAAGTAGCTGAGCATGTCTTGACAACAGTCAATTGCAGAATGCAAAAGGGATAGATTCAGTTATTTATTAACTCATCCTCCATTTTACTGCAAAAATTATTTTAATATAGCTTCAGATAAACCACCCCAGAGGAAAAAAAATCTAGTATTTTAATATGAGAGAGCTTGGATACACTTCAACAACCACAGTAAACAAAAGCTCCTGGTTAGGAACAAATGAAAACAATGGATTACATGCTCAGAGGGAAGGCAGCTCGCTTCTTTGCAAGTGCCTGTTTTAGGATCCCTTCATTGCTTCTTAGTACTCAAACAATGATGGGAAGTAGAACTTTCACCCTCCAGCTCTAAATTCCAAACCAGCAGACAGAGTTGATTCTCCAAATTCCTCTGCCTCCCTTGACAGCTTCCCCTTTATCTGGGTGTAACATCGCAGTCAGCCTACTTAGACAAGGCATTGCCAGAACTTCGCTATTATATCCACTTTAGCCCAGCTTCAACACCGCCCTTGTTTCCTTGTGTTCATTTCAGGGCTCAGCAGTAAAGCTACCATCTCCCTTCTCACTCATATGCAATGAGCTACACCAAGAAATGGATCTAGCACAGTACTACACTCATCCAAGCCCTAGTACACGCATGAGACTAGGGCTACAAAAGACATAGGAAAGGGAAGGGTTATTCTTTTCAGTAATAGGCTGCACTTGTGGCACTTAAAGAAAAAAAGGCAGCTCCGGAACCACAGCACAGGTGATGATACAGCTGAGCCAGTCCTTGGCTAAGAGAGCTGACTCACTTCTTTCTCCCCTTCCTGACTCTCTGTGAATAGGGCAAGGAAAGTTCAGTTACTGGCTGCAAATTCAGGTGCGCACAAGTGAACATGAGGAAAACTTTCAGGCTTTTCTTACCTCTAGACAAAACTCATCAGTGCTCCTTCCACTGATGTCTGCCTTGAAAAGCTGATCTGGTTCAAAACTAAAAATGTGTCTAAAAATAGAGTAGAAGGAGGTTAAGAATTTCCTTACTTGCTCACCTAAGCACCACTATAGCCCAAGAAAGGTGACAGAGAAAAAGATCTGCAGTAGTAGTCCTCCCAACTGTAGTATAAAAACTGAATGCTAAAGAAAAATCTCTTATGTTAATCTGCCTGCTGTCTCTGATGAGTAGACTCACTCCTTCCCACACAGTTCCACCTCCCTACCCAAAAGGGCTCTTGCACTCTTTTGAGCATACCTACTATTTGTTTAGTTTTGTTTTTCACATCATCTTTGTGAGCTGAGCTGGCTCTCCAAAGGATCACACAAGCAGTGATGCTGACAGCTAAGAAGCAGCAGAGTTCATAGTTGAGACAAGAAGTGGTAACAATTTTGGCAGCAGATAAACCCTGGATTAATTCAACAATCTCACAGAACCATTTTTCTTGTAGTTGCTGGTGATCAGTCAGTCCACCACACACAGAGATGAAGACCTACTTCCCTTTGATATCTTGCTCTCACTAATCTTCCCAGATCCAGTTTCCTTCCTTGCAAGTCCTCCAGACTGTGAAAAGAACAGCCACAAGGCCAAATCACCTGATCCAGCCACTAAGTAAAAAGTTAACCTAAAAAGAAGATAGTTTTCTACTGCATTAGTGGGTGGATCCAGATCATGGCAGACTATCAAAGTCACAAGGTAAGGGGAGCAAGAACTCCTTTCACATGTAACCAACTATGTCAGCTTGGATGTCCATGAAACCAGTGCCACAATACCAACTGAGCTGAAACAAGCTTCCTGCTTTCTTACCTTCCTTTAGAAAAAACAACCAAAAATAAATCTTAAAGATAGGGTAACAGTTTCAAATAATGGGCAGTCTCAATAACACAGATTACATATACGATTATTATGTATATGCATTATATATAAAAATAGATTATTATCTAGATGATACATATAAGAACACAGATTTTTAAACTAACTTTGATTCAAACCAGGAAATTACACATTACAAATGTCACAAGATATATACCTCTAACCTGGTTTATGAGGTACTCTTTCCACTAGTCTGCAGAACTTCCAGATGTTCCATAAGCCCTTTTCTTACCACAGGCTGCGGTTCATTCCCTCTCAGCTCCCCTTCCAACCACAGCAGCTTTATGCGTCTCTGGAAAGCCCAGAATTACCCTTTCACAGGCCTAGGCCTAACAAGACATTAACCTAAAGCAAAGATTTTTCTTAACCTCATCTCAGCCAGTTATGTCAAAACTCTACCATCAAATGGGAAAGCTTTATTTAAATTTACAGGAAGGAGAAACTAAAAAATTCCAAACTGTCACACACATAGCAAAGGGAGTTTACATACAAATGTAAACATGGATAAGAACAGAAGAAAAACAACCTCCAAAATCCTTCACGATGCCTACATAATTTTGGGAAAAGTAATAAAAATGGCTCTTTTAAAGCTGATTCAGCTTCAACACAAACATTTTCAACAGCATATTTGACTCCAAGAATCCAGTGACGTAAATTTTTCCTTTCTACATAACAATTAGCACAGGCCTACAAAGTTAAAGGAGCTGTTCAGCTTTACCGTATTTCAGTTTGTATGGCATTACTCCACTGCTAACTGTAGGTTTTAAAAGTAAGTAAAAATTATTTCCAAATAAAATTAAGCTACATTTAAGTCTGTAAAAGAACTTCACGTTCTGCATGGTCACAAACAACTTAGAAACTGCCAGACGTTCATAATAACATAGTTTTAGATGAAATTGGGGGTGGAGCTAGGTTAGATTTTTTTGAGTGGCAAGGTGTTTGGGGTTTCTTTTAAACAAAGTGTTAGTACAAGTGTGCGCGCTAGCAGTCTCATTAAACCATTTGTATGGACGTATACTTACAGTTTGTTAATTCTAGTTAACAAGTTCTAAGAAGCTAAGAGGATGTTCTTACACAAAACCTAATATCTGCTCTTTTGGGATTAAACCATCATTGAAAGGGTCTCAAAGCAAACCAGTTCTCTGGTTTTCAGCACAAACAAGTTCTCAAGCTATCACAGGTTATTAACACCAGCTCTGGCAGGATGAAAACCAGTTTAGCCAAGAAGTACTATTACATACTTAGAGAAAATAAGGGCAAAAGACTGGTCATACACATTACTAGCTAATAACAGCTTCTGTTCCAGAGCAAAGTGCAAAGACACTAGAACTATTTCACAAAGAGGACTGAAAAATAAATTCAGTTGCTTAATTTCAACATTTGAGAGTCTCCTAGACAAGTGAAATAGTTGACTACACAGCTTACTTTACTCTAGAGAGTGAAGAGAATTAGATTACCAAACAATTATATTTTCTTTCATCATCACCTCCTAATAACTTTGAGATACTCTTGGTCTAGGAGCAGCAACTATCTGCTGAAATTGAAAGGCAAGTGAGATTCCATTATGCAAAAAGCTCAGAGAGTTGCTGAAGTAACACATTCAAGAGAAGCAGGTGGACCCACTCATGGAAGATGCAGCAACACCAATCCTAAAAAGACATTTAGATAGGCTACAAGTGACAAGTTATGTTGGTGGCAAGAAATCTGAACATTGCAAAACTGGTACTTGAGGTATCCTTAAGTTCAGGAGCTTTCTCTGGTGGATTCCAGCAACATACTCTAACATAAGAAAAACTCTGGTTAATGCGTATTATTCTGAAAAAAATATTCCAGCTCTGATCTTGACAGAAATCTTGTATCACTCCCAGTTTATTCCCACATGGTACATTGCTGGTAACAAACATTTAAGTAAAGAAGATTCTACCATCATACAGAAAAAGAGCTAAAGTAAAAAAATGACGGACTTTCAGTCCAACTGCAGAAACAGACAATTCTCACATGCCAAGAGTATTCATCCTAGCACAGACCAAAGTCCATCTCAACTTCAACTGGTGGCCAAAGGCAGATGTGTAGGGAAGAGTGGATGAAGACACCAACTCCTACTGGCAACCAAAATGAAAGACACCATCAACCATAAAGGCAAAGGTCTCAGAGGTACAGCCCTAGGCAGCATGCACCACACATGCTCCTAAATGCATTTGCAAACTCCTATAATGCTTTGAAAATACCCAGATCAAAGGATTTTTCCTGGTAAACTCTCACAGTGGTCAGTATTCCATAATACTTTTTTTTTTTCCCCTCTTAAATTCCATAGTTACTGTCCCACTGCTACAATATAGAAATCACAGATTTATGGCAATGTTGTTGAGCACTTGAAATACTGCCATGCCATTTCAGGTCTCTCCCATAACAGAAAACTAACTAGATGCTAAACCAGTTCCAATTATACAGAAAACCATTTTTATATATTAAAAAATACAGTTAACAGCCAGATTAGAAGCAGTCTCATGTTCATAAAGCTACCGTGCCTGACGTACCAGAAAGAGAAAAAAATCAAGTGAATGCCAATGACCAATGAAACAGAGAATGCAAAGGGACAAGAACTGCTGAGCACAAGGCAATCTTGCACAGTCAGTTTCTGTGGCTGTCATTTTAAGAGACTGAGATCATCCTGAATTCCTATGTTTAAGCAGATGAAAACATGAGGAATCACAATTCAGAGAAGACACATGCAGGTGCCTTGTATAACTGCAGGAGGTTTTCATTGGTTTGCTTATGGATCGAACAACCTACTTTGTTTTTTAGTGTTAAAAGAGAAGCTAAACGTTAACATCTGTCCTCAGCTGAGTCTCTTACTTTTCTCCTACAGTTTGTTTACAACTAATTGCTGAGTCACCAGGCAGCTGAGCCATTTCCAAAGACTCTAAATCAAATACCAGAAACAAATTTCTTGATTGCCATGAAATCTACACGGTCTGCGAGGCCAATGGCATATCTTCACCGGCTGGACTGCTGTGCAAAACCACCACAGGAACTGAAGAGGACAGCCACCATCCACTCTTAATTTCCTTTGAGTTCAATTGCCTTCATATGAGGAAGAGTAGAAATACCTAGACTACCACCATCATTTAGGCAACAACTGTGCACAACGTAAATTGGCTCTTCAGTACTAGCTCTAGTAGAATACTTAAAAGGCTCACAGGAGAGCTAAATAAAAGCAAAACCAACTTACCACTATTGACATATTCAATTCACTTCAAGAATGATCATTGCAGTAGTTTTAATCCTGTAGCAACTCAAGAATACAAGCCACAGGAATTAAAAAAAACTAACCAAAAAACCAACAGCAAATTTGTGAGCTGTTTTCCTTTGTGTTTCCTTTCTCTTACTCTTCCGATATTTGGCTCTTAAGCAGCTGCGACAACTTCAGATGTGACACACATCCATTCTGTATTCCACATTTCAAGCAACCCAAATGCAAGAGTGCAGCAAAGACCATTACACTGAGGATGTTTCTTTGTAAAAATTTAATCAGTATACAATCAATGTACCAAAGCAACTGTAAGCTGCTGTCTCTACCACTTGAATGACTACAGTTTTTAGAGATGCACCAGAATTGGCCACCTGTTCTGACACACTGTCATTCTGAACTGCACGCTACCATCTTGCATCACCCTGGGCTGACAAATCTCCTTACTTCTCCTGAATTTGCACAGGTAGTCTGCCCTCTGGCTTGATGAACCGTCATTCAAGTAAATGCCCAAAAAAAAAAAATCAGAATTTTCAGCTATCCTCTACAGCCTAATGCTTCTAACATGCTCACAGCTGTGATGTACTTCTAAAGATTCACCTATACTACAGCTGCTACTGCAGTAGCCTAAAAAAGCTTTCAGAGTTTAAATGCATGTTTAAAAAGCAGATAAGAGTCCCATAGTAGTTGCATCCAGTGTATTTAACAACCCCATGGGTAATGCAACTGTAATGTATAATTACACTCCACCAACAGATAATTTGGCTCATAGGTATGAAGTACTATTACAAAGGTACCCTCAGAATAGCATCTAAAATAACAGGTGTGTCATCAAACTTATTAAAGAAGGAATTTAGACAGGTATGAGGAAAACAACAAGGAAAATGCACAACACACAGGCACAATAGTTATACCTAAGTTAACTACCTTGTACTCACAAGTTTGATCAAAGTATGCTACTGCCATCCACACTAGGCCAAGGAAGCACAAACTATACTGGCAAAGGGGCTTCAAGCAGCAATTCCTATCAGCATATGGCTATGCCAGCAGCATTTGTAAGCATTACTATTTGCCACACAACAGCCAGTTACAAATAGAATGGAGTAAATTTTTAAGAAATGTTCAAGGCTAGGTTGGATTGGGCCTTGAGCAATGTGGTCTAGTGAGAGATGACCCTGCTCATGGCAGGCAGTGCTGTGACCAAATCTTCTTTAAGCCCCAGTCCAACCCCTTGACACTCTATGATTCAATACGCTTTTAAAAAGTGACAAGAAACACCTGGAAAAGCAGTGGTGTGTGTGTGTGTGTGTATACATACACATAAAAAAGGAGGTCCCTTTAAATTAGGCTGGAAGAGCTACGGCTTTTAATTTTCTTTTGACATCATGTCTTCACACAGCTTGCTACAGCAGCTCCAGCCGAGGCTGGAAAGAGCATCTTTGCAGCCTGAGCTGAAGGTAACTCACGGCAGTGAGGCAGAAACTCATCACAAAACTGCGGGGTGGAGTGTGGCCTGGCTGCCGCGGGGCTGCAAACCACGGGCACTACCCAGTTATAAGTTTCGTTGTGACAGCGCCTTCTCCCTCTCCGCTACCACGCTCGGCCGCCGCAGCCAGGGCCGTGACACAGCCCGAGCTGCCCCGCGACCCGTCAGCCAGGCCCGGAGGCGGCAGCCAAGGGCCCAAGGCCGTCGGGAGACAAGGCCGAGGCCGCGGGCGGGGCCCGGCGCAGAGGCGGGGGGGAGACACCGCCTCTTCCTCGCGCGGAGCCACCACGTCGGCGGCACTGCCAACACTGCGGAAATGGGCGCGGGGAGCCGGGCCTTCCTCTCCGCTGCCCGCCCCGCTCCGGCCCGGGCCGGGCTCACCCACCTGTGTCTCCGATGATGATGTACTTGAAGAGGTACGCGTAGGCCATGGCCGCTCCCGGGCTGCCGCTCCCGGGCTGTCCCGCTTTCGCTCCGGCGTGACGCGCGCGCTCGCCGCCCGGGCTCGCGCTGCGGAGAGGCGGAAACGGGTTAACGGCCCCCGGGCGGCGCCTCCGCCCGCTCGCTCCCTCCTACCTCCGCCCCCGCTGGCGGAGGAACTCTGCTCGCTCGGTCCTGCTGCCTGCCCTCGCTCCCTCCCGCCGCGGCCCCGCAGGCGCCGAGAAAGGCCGAACGCGGCGGCGGCGGCGAGAACAATAAATAGGCGCCGAGCGGCCCCCGGACCCTCCGGCGACGTCAGCGCCCGCCCCCTCACGCCGCCCCGCCTCCGACCCGGAAATGCTGAGGCGCGAGGCCGCCTCCCGCCGCGCGGGGCGGAGCCTCACCCCCCGCCCCGCCCCGCCCCGCGGGGCTGAGGGAGGCGGTGGCTGCCCGGGGGTTCGGGGAGCCGCGGTCCTTGAATCCAGAGCTGATTAGGCTGGGAAAGATCTCTGGGGTCGTCGAGTCCCACATATGCCAAGCACCACCATTTCAAGTAGACCAGGGCAATGAGTGCCACGTCCAGTCTTTCCTTACCAGGGACAGTGACTCCACCACCCCTCTGGGCAGTCCGTCCCAATGTCTAAGCACCCTTTCCGTAAAAAAGGTCTTCCTAATCGTCAGCCTGAATCTCCCCTGGCACAGCTTGAGGCTATGTCCTGTCATACTGTCGCTGGTTGCCTGGGAGAAGCAGCCGACTCTCATCTAGTTACAACCTCCTTTCAGGCAGTTTCAGAGAGTGATAAGGTCATCCCTGGGCCTCCCTTTGTCCAGGCTAAACCCCAGCTCCCTCAGCCACTCCTTATGGGATTTGTACTCCAGACTCTTTGCCCTTCCTTGGACCAGCTCCAGCACCTCAGTGTCCTTCCTAAACTGAGGGGCCCAAAGCATAAGCTGCCCTCTAAGAATAGCCAGCAATGAGCTGTTTGGTACAAGTTTATCTTCATCACATAGAAAACCTGGGTTCTGGCCTGAAAGGGGTCTTTTCCTTTCTGTTTCTGTCTTTCCTTTCTGAACTGAAAGCAATGAGCCAGGAGGGTAACCTAAATTCACAGCTGGTGTTTAGGACTTTCTACTTAGAGTTTGCATGGGAGTGGTGAGCTGGAAGAGGCTTCAAGGTCTTCCACAGCCTAAGCTGCTTCATGAAGTGTCCTGTGTACCCTGACCTTTGGACATGGAGCCGTCAAAGGCAGCCTGGCTCACAGATCACATCCACACTGAGGCTACATCAGACGCCTGGCAAGGGTAAATGTGGCAGGACACTCCAGTCAGATCGTACCGATGATGCTTTGGGATTCCCTTCAGCTCAGCTCTTTGTTGATTGTGGACTGGGGGGACTGTTGAAGAGCCACTGGCACGTTCTTCATATGAACTCACATTTTGCTCCCATTCTGGCTGTCTGGTAGCTTTTAACTTTATAGAGGTTTTTATTTGTGGTCAGCAGCTTGGACAGCATTGACCTACACAGCTTCTAACAGGTGTGTATCTTACTTACTTGTAAAAACCTTTAATAAAGCTGATTGTGTAAAATCCTGTTGGCATATTTCATGACCTGAAACCCAAAATTAAGCTCTTTGAAAAAAAATTTCCCTGTCTACTGTAGGTATGCAAAAAAACCCCAACCCCAACAACACTATAAAGTGGAAGGAGCTCCTTTATATATTATAAACATATCTACCTTTTCCACATGAAAAATTCACATATGCAATGACCAGTCATCAGATGTTTATCTCCTATTTTTTTTTTTTGTTCTCTGTCCTTCTCCCAATTTCTCAACACTATTTTTTAAGTGTGGAGCCCAGAACAGCAGTTCTTATGTGTCTCTAACCAGCCTTATCACCTCAAAACCGGCAGATGAATACCTCCAGTCTTGCCCCTCTCTGAATGTGTTTTTTTCTTTTTTTATCAAAAACATCTGAATTTAATTTTTGATACTAGATCACTGTTCTAGACAGTTACTACTCAAATGTATCCATACATTTGGTATCTCCTTATTAGCACTGTTTTTTCCCTTGCTAAATTTCAATAATTTTGATCGTGGCCACTCAGTTTAGCAAAAATAATTGATTTTTTCTCTTTTAGTATTATCTCTGCCATTTTGTTAACCAGGTTGTTCATGATAATATTGAACAGATCTTGCATGGACAGGACAGAGCATTGAAAAGTGGCATGTGAAATTTTCTCCTAGTTTAAAAACCCGCTCCACACAAATATTATTATTTTTTTGCAAGTAGTTTTGATATACATTTTTATTAATAAACAATTCCTATCCAGAATGGGTTTTCTCAGAGAAATAGGTTTTTACCTTGCTTCCTATGAAAGTTAGGCTTCTGTTTTCACATATCCCTGTGAGTCTCTGTTTCCTGCCTTAATAATGATCATGAAATCTAGCATCTGGATGGAGCAGGATACCTCAGCTGAAGAAAAGCATGAAATTGGGGTCAGCTGTCAAACCCAATCAAGAATTCACACTAAAACAAGTCTTCTCAAGTGCTCCCTCAGCAGCTAAGCCCTTCAGCTGGCATTCATGCTGTTGGCATAGGTTTGTGTGACCTCAACCACTGGAAAAAAAGCTGTAGGAGATCAGGCCGTAAGCAGATAAAATCTCATCCAGTGTAAGTAAAGGTTGCTGCTGCTAGAGATGGGGCAGCTCTGCTCCTCCTAATCTGCTTGTGGACCCTCCCTTGTTCTGGCACTGTCAGAATCATCTGCTGAATAGGAGAAGTAGCTAAGCTTTCATTTTTTTCACATTAGTTTTCAGGATAGGGGCTAATGGTTTTAAACTAAGAGAAGGAAGATTTAAACTAGATATGTGGAAGAATTTTTTTTTTAGTGTGAGATTGGTGAAGCACTGGAAAAGGTTGCCTAGAAATGCGGTAGATGTCCCATCGCTGGAAAAATTCAAGATCCGGTTCGACAGGGCTCTGAGCAACCTGATCAAGTGGAAGGTGTCCCTGCTTGTTGCAGAGGCTTTTGGACTCAATGGCCTTTAAAGGTCCTTTCCAACCCAAACTATTTTATCGGTGCATGATTCTATCATTCTGTTTACCTCGCTGATGGGATTTGGTCTCTTGGTTCCCAAATTATGCAACCTTCTAGACTTCCGGACAAGCCAAATTGGCCTGATGTGATTGAATGAGATCTGGTAAGAAAAGGGAATTCTGTTTTGTAGAACTGACATTTACTGATGAGGAGAAAATACAGACAGTGCAGAATCCCCAGTGAAATGGAAGGTGCCCTTAATGTCACGGCTGAGCTGTCTGACAGCTCAGAGAGGGAAGGCGGCCCTACCTGTTTGTGCTTTGGCAGCCTGGGAAGCCAGGCAGGTAACCAGCTTGCAGGTGGCTCACATGGCAGGGCAATGCCCCACTGATTTCCTCAGTGGTCACTCAGCTTGGGCTAGCAGCTGCACAGTGGACAGATAGCCAGGCCTCTGCTGGTTAGCCCGGCAGCCAGGCTGCTCTGTGGAATATTTCAGGCATTTGTGATGGTTAGGGATAGTTATTGAATCAGTGTTTGGTAGAGGGTTGCAAGGATAATATGCAAGAATTTGTTGCTTATGCTGTCCCATGGTAAGTACAAGCTAATTTGCTGCTGGAGAAGAGACTCTGTTCCTAAGTTATTGAATGTTATCAGCTGTTCTACAAATCTGAGATGCCTCCGACTAGAGATTAATGCAAAATTGTTTTTCCTCCAAGTTATGTGAAAAATGTGTCACGTTAAGTACTAATAAGAGGCATGCAAATAGGTACTGTAGTCCTTTTAATTTTTTTTTGCTTCTCACCAGCTAAATTTACCTTTTCTAGATAAATTAATATCTTCTTTTATTAAGCATTAATACTTTAATAGAAGGCTACCATGTAGTCAGACTCACCTATTAAAAAAA
>VXBT01002176.1:752917-813358 GCA_013400235.1 Oriolus oriolus | reverse complement strand
TTTTTTTTTTTTTTTTTTGTTAAAGTCCTCGTGAATACACATCTGTTAATGATTTTACATCACATGATGAAATATTGCACTATGATGACTGTATCGGTATTGTATTCTGGCAAGTTTGGGAAAGTTTCTGGATACATTTCAGAAAACTATAACTTGCTTTTTTTTCTGTGTTACTCAGTTTTTTCCTGAATTTTCCACTTTGCATACTCATTTGGGGTTTATAGAAAAGCCTTAGGCTTTACAGGATCCTTACCACTAACAGTACTATTTACGAAAGAGGCTTGGAGTCATCCAAAGCTTGACATACTATCCAGAGCAAAGCATTAGACTGGATTTTTTCAATGGAAATTAAAAGACAAAAGCAGAACTCTGGCATAACATTTGAATACAACCACTTTATTTATATTTTGTACAGTAGTATAATTTAACTGCTAGAAGTAAATCTCTACCCACACTTCAGTCTAGCTTAAAATGTTTAAATCATTCAGTTGTATGGTTAATTTTCTATACAGACGCTAAGCAGGAAATGTTATTTTTTGGTGCTTGTCATTTAATTTGTCTGCATGTGCTTCTTCTGAACATTACATGTATGCTACAAATTTTCTTATCTGTGATGTTATTAAGATTAGATTGGTATTATACTTAAGTAACAAGGCAATATACAGCATATTTTATTTATTATAAATGTTGAGAATGGGACCCTACCTCATATGGAAATAAATATAGAGAGCAGATCCTGCAAGATGGCAGTCAAATATATCTAAATCTTAATGAAGATCTGCCTTTGTACAGAGAATTTCTAAATGCGTTTTTAGCCTATAAAGGTAAACTTAAGCCTATAAAGGAGACAACTTCTGAGTCGAGTGGGTAGAAATCTGTGCCTATGAGTGATGTGTGGCTTGGGCTTTGCAGGTCCTAGACCAGGCAGCTTTGGCTGAGATTTCAGCTAACAGCTGGATATGTGTGCACAGGTTACGTTGTTACTTTAAAGCTGCTGAAAAAAGAGGCTTGGAAATGAGTTTCTTTTTTAAAACATTCCTTTAGGATAGTGTAGTATTTAACTAACAGCTTAAGTTAAATGCTCTTGGCTAAACATTAAAAATAAAATGCCACATTTCTCTAGTCACTGTAATTATAGAATATTTTATTACAGTTCAGTTACATTGATAAGTAATATTTGGAAATGAAAAATTCAGTTCTAATAGCATTTTTTGTTTTCAAAATATAATCTTGAGACTACATTTTTAAGGCAATGCAACAAAAAGTAAAGTATCGTTCTTCAGTTTCCAGCTGTTTTCCATATTTTAGGTTTTTGCTCCCCTGGAAATATTTGCATGACTTCTGCTTTATCCCTGTTTATTTACTAGTGGCCTTTGCTGCTGTTATCATTTCACCCTGTTTTTCCTTGCAAATAACCTTGTTTTTCACTGCCTTGACGTAATAATAAGCAGTTTGATAAGACAGTGTGTGATAAATTTTAATACACTTTTCCCATAAAAACAGGGAAAACAATAGGATCCTTGAAATTACCTTGAAATGCTTAACAAACTAACTGAAAAGATACGTTGATTTTTTTAAAAAAAATGTTCTCAGGAGCATTAGAAAATATGTGTATGTGTAACAAGATTCACAAAAGCATGGAGTAGTAGTGCTAAGCAATATCAGAGATCCATACAGAAGTCTGCCTAAACTGACATCAAAGTAAATTTTCAGTATTTTTTTTACTTTAGAGACAGAATTTTTCTTAAATTTTTTTTTTTTTTAGATCTCTTTTAAAAGTTGTTTTGGCAGTGGTTTTATAAAGAGAAAGTGGAAGTTAAAAGCTCCCACACAGGCTCACAGGAAGTGAAATAATTGTGAAGCTTTCCTGTTTACTCACGGCAGGGAGTGAGATAACTTTAAGGAAACTGGTTTGCTTGAAAAGGAGTAGGAGTTGGCAAGCTTGGTCACATTTTTTTCTAGTCAGAAGTAGTTAATGGTTAAAAATAACATTTAAAATTTCTTTTCTTCTCTTCTAGTAGTAATGATTTTTTTCTTTTTCATGCACCCCAATTGATGTTTTTTGGCTGCTATAGAGAGTATGGAATTAGACGTCTAAGATTCTGGAAGTCAGCAGAGTCGCTAAAGGATTTGAGTTGAGGAAATCTTAAGGACACTCTTGCAGAAATGATCTTTTTCCACCAAGATATTATGCGATAACTTACCCTACATTTTTGTCTAAAAGGTGCAATAGCAATTTCTGGTAATTCTAACAAAACTGTTTGTATCTAAACCATATCTAAAATTGTGTTAAATTATTTAAGTTTCTGTTGAAATTACTTAAAATTTAACACAACAAAATAGCATGAAACCAGAGGTTTATTTCTCTTTTAAGTAATTCTTCATTATGCATTCCACTGAATAAGCTTCATCATAAATATTTTTAATCAGGAGATGTTTTGCTTTAGAAATACATATGTAGCCCCCTTTGATATTCAGCCATTGTTGATGTAGAGGGCAGCATGTGCTTCTGCATGTATTTTCCCTTATTTGATTGAGCGCTTTTCAAAACTCCAGCCATCTTAAGGTTATTTCAGCACAATTTCCCTCACTTGTCTTCAGGCTGTGAAGGTCACACCAAAGCTGTTATTGCCCAAATGAGCTGTGCCATTGTAGCCTTACGTTGTAGGCTAGGGAGTCTTTAATTCCACGAATCAGAAGGTGGGCAAGTATTAATTTTTTTCTTTTAATTCAGATGCGTATATCCATTCATACGCTGTTTGAGAAGGTAAACAGTACCTCCTAGAATGGAAAAACCCCAAGAGAATGCATTTCAATGGAGCATAGCCCCACAAGCCCCCTCAGCCATCAGATTCAATTCATTTTAGGTGTCAAATGGGTGTAGGTGTTCATTCCTACATGTTTATTGAGAACACCTTGTTGCTATGGTCATGAGATGTAAAGTAATATGAAAATTTGGATGTCAAGTATTCTGTCTTACGTTTCATGGCAAAAACTGTAGCAGAAAAGCAATTTGCCTGGCTTCAAGGCCCAGCTGAATTTCATCAGATTTCTCTTTGGCAGACAGTCTCTTTTATAGTTCTATAGTTTACCTTTATATAGTTATAGTTTACTTTAAAAGGGGGATTTTTCAATTCTTTATTTCCACTTTACAACAGAAAGAAGGGTTGTAGCACAGCTTTACTTAAGGAAGCTCATCTGCTAAAACTTAAACTCAGACTATAGCAATGACCACTGTAATTCCATCTTTTTTAACAGTGAAGAATGTTTAGTTATCACAACCTTTGCGTCATCATAATTATTTAGCATAGAAAATGGTTGCAGTTAGTGGCAGTACCAAGCCCTCATCACCATAAAGCTTGTCCTGTGGTATGCTGACAGTCCTCCTAGGCCTATTGCTATTTACCTTTTTTTTCCTTCCTGCTATGTGTCTCAATCCTATTTTCTTAATTTTCTTCAGAATGACTTTAATTTATGTTCTGTAGTCAAAAATTACGTGAAAATTGACAAAGTGGCTTTCTGGGGAACAATTTCAGTCGTGGCATTTTCTTCCCATGTTTTCAAAAGGTAGGATGACCAGTCTTTTTACAGAACTTCTTGGTGCTGTAGGAAATAAATTCACAGTATATAGTACATTAGGAAGTATGACCACAGAGTAGTCTGCAGACTATGAAATGTAATCTAGTGTTTCAGAAATAAGCCCCAAACTTGCTCCTTTTAGGAAATCAACCATTTAACATCTGGCTAAGGCCATAAAACAATAGCATCAGCATGCTACCTTATGTCCTGTAAGGATTGGGAACCTACTCCTAGTACTCTTTTTGGTAGTTTTCTTTGACAGAGACAACAGAGGAGCATACAGGGAAGAGCCTAAATTAATTTTTCCAGGAGCAGCAGTTATGTGGAAATTTTCCATAGTTCTTCTTGACATGCTTATGAACCCAGCCACATGATGGGGAAATGCAGAGCTCTCGCTGACAAAAAGAGCAACCATGACCATACTGGATAAATTCTTTCTGCAGTAGCAGTCAGGCTGTAGCCATCCTCTCTCATGTGTACACTCTGTGTAACACAGAGTTAATTGGTCTTTATCTACTCAGTAAATGGGGTGCTGCCGTGGTGCATCAGAGTTACCATGCTGAAGGGATGCAATGAAATTCTGCCATGTCTTGGGAATGCAGCTTGTCTTGGCACAGAAAGAAATGAAGCAGCCAACCTCCCCAGAACAGCATGGCAGCACTAACCTAATTCACGTGATTCAGATGAAGCAGAGATCAAAATATTTGTATCCTGATGACTCAAATCAAGGTATTAAAGCTGTTGCCTCAAATGAAAGCAATGAAAATGTATAGTTCTTCTAGTATAATGTCAGGTGAAGCGGAGAAAATGCATAGAGAGGCTTAGGACAATTATTATATTTATGGCAAATGTAAATAGAGAAAGTGATGCAATACTCAGTTTAAGTCGTATAATATGTATACAATATAAACAGCTGTTTTTGGAAAAAAATATAGTTGATTGCAGTAGTCAGTGAAAGGAAGAAGAGAAGAAAAGATAACTACAGATCTATTATGCAAATGGGCCAGTTTCTAAAACAAAGGGGCCATACAGAGATTCACAGTCTTATTACCATTTCTCAGTAAATTAATCCCTAATTTGTCTGAATTAAGTCTGCTTCTTGTTCCACTTTTACTGGGAAAAAAAGTGTAATTGGGATCTTTCTGAGCATTAACTGGATGGCTTACTGCACATTCCATTCATTCTGTGGCTCCTTCTTTCAGGTTTCATCTTAATAAGTTGATTTTTCTGTCAGTAATTTGCCTTTAAAGTATGAAAAATAATGAAGATTTTGTCTGTATGTACTTTCTTAGATGAAAATTTCGCTGTAATACCAATGGGAAATATTTATTTTATGTAAGTCAGTTTGGAACATGGATTTTTCTCATTGTTTGGAATAGTTCAATAGTCCAGCTTTACAAGCACTAAGTTTATGAGTGTCTCTTAAAACAGGCAAATACTTTATCCTATACCTCAGATAAAGATCAAATAGGTTTAAATACCCGACTTGCAGTAAGCAGATATTTGACCTTATGTTCTGAGGTGAGTAAATTCCATGCATTTTTGTATAAATAAGTTGGGCTCTGCCTTTTCTGCAAAAAAGAATCACAAATGTGTAACTGATGCTTAGTAATGTGCATGATCTAGCTGAGTTTCAGAGAAAAATAGACTTGAACTGACAAACCGACCCGTAAGAAATAGTACTTTGCTGAGCCTTATTTTAAAGTAATTACCCTGATCTGAACTGAAATTATGTTAATTTTGTCTGTTGAATGGGAAAAAAATGAAATTACAAATTTAACTCTCATGAGTGCAGTTTGGTGAGGGGTAAAATAAGATACCTTCTATATGTTTATTTGTAGCGAATTACTGTGATTAGTATAATTTTCAATAAACAGAAATTATATAAATCCAAAGAAAACCGTGACTCAGTGTTGATGCTGGCTTATATTTGGAGTAAATGAGAAACAAAATTATGAGAGGAATGAAAGCACTTTTAACTGAAGTACTGCCACAGACTGGAAGACATAGAAGATGTGTCTCCGTGGCATTAAAACATTTTGGAAATGTACATGTTATGTATCAGGAATAGCAGAGAATACTAGCATTATTTCAAAAATTTAGCATCTTTAAAATTTATGCAAAGAGAGATATGCTCATTGTTCCCCAAACCTGCTTCAAATTATATGTGTAAAATACTAGATGTTACTGTTGAAACAGTAACCGTGCTTTCCAGGAAATTTAGAATTTAGAGTTGTTTGGGTTGGAAGGGACCTTAAAGACTGTCTAGTTCCCATGCCCTTGCCATGGGCAGGGACACTCTGACTAAACCAGGTTGCTCAAACCTCCTGCCATCCTGGCCTTGAACACCTCCAGGGATGGGGAAGCCACAACTTCTCTGGGCAACCTATTTTGTGTGTGTGTGTATATATATATATATATATATAAAAATACAACTGTTTGCATGACATAATGGATCCATGACATAACTTATTCATGTGTATTATCTTTATTTATGGGAAAATATTTTCTTCTGTCAGAAGAAAATATATATTCCTTATCCCACTCTTTTGAAAATACCCAGTTTTCTGTATTTCCATTTACCCTCTCTCTAATTTTCAAACTATTTAAGAACAGGCACTTTTAGTACTTTTTGCAATATGTAATATTTGTACAATACTTTTTACAAACTGCTGCTTCTTCATGGAGGAAATAATAGGTACTGCAATAAAGATAAACTCAACATCACAGAGAGTACCTTGCAGAGACCAAGGTGCACATTGTGAATTAAATGCCTTAAAAAGTCACTGAGGAGCTTCGGCCCAAGGACTTCAGATTTCAGTTACAGCTGATGAACATGGCTCAGAGTGTATTTAGCATGTCTTGAACTTAGACTACTGACTATGCATCTAAATCTGTCAAAGTTAATCAGGTAAGCTCCTGGCAAATTTCCCCAGATGCTGAAGCAAGACCAAATTTTAGACTTGAGTAGAGCTTTCAGAATTCTTCACCGAAGAATAATGGTCTTTACGTCTGTCTTTGACTAGGGATCCGTTGCTGAAAGGAAGGCGGTACAAGGGCAAATATAACCCCTCAACAGAGAAGGCTCTAACTTGGGGAAGCTCTGGGTGAAAGGGGGAATGAGTTCTCCAGAGCCTGCCTCCAGTGGTGGAAAAAGGTCAGTGAGAGCTTCTCAGTCTTTTTTCCTCAAGACAGAACTGTGGAAGGGGAATGGAAGCTTGGTGCAATACTTTTTGTTATGACTGAGAAATGAAAAATAGAGAAGTAAGGAGACTGTCAGAATCACTTAAATTCATAAGAAATTGCAAATCTGAGAAAGAGCCTTTTTCTAGAGAGTTGCTGGTAACCACAGGAAAGAGGAGTTGCTGGAACCAGAGTACAAAGGTCTGTTCTAGAGAATCTGCCTCTTAAGTAGCAGGCTTTGACAAGATTTGAATATGGAAAAGACACTTCACTGAATAATTTAGCTCCTTTAACTGCATGGATTGTGGCAGCATGCAAACATTTCCTAGAGCTGCGGTTACTCCAGGAAAGTTAAGAATAGGCTGTGGAGTAGTTTACATATAGCAGCCTCCACTGAGAAACAGAGGAAAAAACTACTTAAAAATTACCAATAGCTCCTTCTTTTTAAGTGGACTGAATATACCTACAAAACTTCACTGATCCTGAAGGTTTACATGTCCTCTGTAACGACAGAACCACAGATTCTAAATGTTGGATCAGTCAACTGTTCAGGGCAGCATAACACCTCCCTGAAGACGCATTTTGACTCATTTACTTTTCCTGGCGTGTTAAGTGATACTGGAGCTGGGAAGGAGGAATTGCTGAGAGTTTAAATAGCAATAAGCCTATCTGTGAACATCAAGGGAAAAACCAGGCTTTTCTTTGCAAATACTAAAGAGTGATGTCTATCTCCCAGCTAACAGCTTCCTCTAGGTATTGTTTTTTCAATTTGCAGTATCTTCTTTTTCAGTTAAATAATTTAAAAATGTGTTTATAGAAGCACACATTTATTCCCGTAGCTATACTGCCAGGGATATGAATTAAAAGAGACAAGAAATAGATAGTTTAGATTTATATAACTAACTCAGGGATAACCATTGCAACTCCAACACTGTTCAGGAAGCCTGAATATTTGAGATGATCATATGTGTGAATAATAGCTACATAAAATCTTTTCAGACTTTGTAAATAGCAGCTATAGTAATCCCTGTCATTTAGTCTTCCGTGGAGCTTATTCCTACTTTACTGTAATAATTTTATCGCTAATGAAAGTGATCTGAATAACATGATTTGCTTTTAAAACCTAACTTCACTGCAGTTGTTTTCTACCAGCTACCATTTCAGTCTTTGGATGCTCTTACTAATGGCAAAAAGAAATTCTGAGATAACCATTAAGAACCTCCACAACATCACTACAGTTAAATAACTATGGAGATTGGGTACTTCAGAACATAGATCTGCTTTCCCCAAACCATGATTTACAGTTAACATTGACAATACCTCAGATATGAAATCTTAAAACCGAAAGATGTTCCATTCAACGCAGTATTGGCTTTTCATTGTTTCCATGGACCAATACTGACTGCTGACCACTGATTTTAAGGAGCTGTATGTTTTTGCCTTCCTCCCCAAATCCGTAGAAATTATCAAGGTTATTTTGGTGCAGTTCCCTCTATAAATACAAGGACTGTTATGAATTTCAGAACAACCACGTTTATTCTTTGGTTCAGGTTAATTTAATTTAGTCATACATGTTGACAGTTATTCTGAAGCACACTGTTTTGACATTGCATTTCTTCTAGATATTTGGAGAGTTTGCTTGGACTTATTTAGAAGAAACCTTGAGGAAGGTCAGCAGTCATGGCTGAACCATCACTTTCTTGAGTGACTGTCAAAATAAACAATTTAGGCTAGCATAGGTTATTGAAGTCAGTGTTTCTTTTGCAATATTCCATGCTAATTGAGAGGCCTACATTGCAAAAACTACTTTTATTATACAGAAAGAAGAGTCAAGATCATTCTTACCATGCCCTCAGTCACATTTTCTCGTTAAATAGTGTAAAAACAGTAAAGAAGCTTATAACTGCCAGCTTCTTATGGGTGCCTCCGCCGGCAGCCAGCCGAACGGCGGAGGAACACAAAGCAGAAAAATAGTCCCTGAGCTAGTCACGAGCTAGTCACGCGCCCTGGGGGGCCCGAGACCCCTGAATTCCAGCGGCTTCTGAACATCAACAACCTGTCCGTCAGACCATCCCCCCGCCCCAGTGCAGAAACCATTGGCTGTATGTACCTCGATTCATCCCTCCTGTTCGCTTCCCATCGGCGTACGCCGTCTCCTTCCTCCCCTCCCCGCGAGCCCATAAAAGCCCCATGTCTGTCCAAATCGTCGGTTTTTTCTCCGTCCTCCACGACCCCGCAATAAAGGCCCTCCCGTGGACGACAAGGGGAAATCTCCCCCCGTGTCTCCTTTGTCTTGGGGGTCTGTGGGATTACGGTACCGGTAGCGCGAGCCGACCCCGCTCCGAGCGAGCACGTGGCACGCGCGGTATCGATCCCCGGCGGCAGAACGGAACTCACCCGCGTGTTTCTGAAGCGCGCGGAGACACGCGAGGCGCGGTGCCGGCACACAGAGCGAGCGCCGTGCCTGCGGCGTTCGGTCCCTGGCGGCAGAGGTGGCGCGGAAGCCGCGATCCCGGATCGCGCGCCCCGAACTCGCGCCTCCGGCGGACGGCGCGGCCCCGCGCGGTCTGAGAGACCGCCCGCTCCAAGGCGCGGCGCGCGCGAGCGGAGCGCGTGGGGACGGCGTGAGAGCTCCGGAACCACCCGAAAAACAACAGCTTCTCTCTCTCCAAAACTTCACTTAGAAGCCTAATTATATTTTTAGGATGGAGAGTTTAAATTCGCTTTGGCCATATCCTGGAAAGTTGTTTTAAGACCTGGGACGTTAGCTTGTGGCTTGAATTTTCTGCTCTAACAGATTTGTTGTTTCCTTGGTAAAAATTACGGTTAACACTTTCTTGCACACTTTCTCAAATATTGTCAAGATCATGGAAAGCTCAGATATCATCGTAGCAGGGACAGTGAAAGCATGTTAGCAAGTTTAACCTCTTGCATCAATACTATGCCAATGAACCTCAAATCCCTTACATAAGGATGGATTTCAGGCCAGTTTCTGTTAAGCAGAGATTTCTTTGAAGAGTCACCAAGTTCCAGATGTTCTATGATGGCTGTAACATTTTTCTGACACTCACCACGTAGCCATCAGTAAGGACAGGACAACAATAAAGCTGTTCCACACTGAAATACATATCTCACCCTGAAGTTTTGCATGATATTTTTATCCACTGTTAGAATCTTCATGTATATTTACTCAGCCAAACAGGACTTTTGGGCCTAAAGAAGATGGTACTTTGCTCAGCTATTAACCCTTAATCATAGGCTTTTTCTGGGTCTAAGGATGAGAAGCAAGATTTACCTGCTGAAAGGGCTAGACCTGAGACATCTATTGCATACCAGTATGTTTTTCTGCAGTTTCTCAAAGGCCTAGACCTGAGACATCTATTGCATACCAGTATGCTTTTCTGCAGTTTCTCAGAGTCTGATTTTGGTGTACTTTATCATTCTTTTTTGTTTTTCTTGATAATTTCATATATTAGGTAAGACATTATTAAGTCTCCTCTACAGGTTACTGGTCACTTTTCTCACATACAGACTAAGGATCCATTTCAAACTTTCAAAGATGTTAGAATACTCCCCTTTGACTATTTTGTAAGCTATTTTCCTGTACATTTCCAATAAGTGACTTGCTGCTTATTCAAAGCAGCTATTCTCTGTGTTGATAATCCAAGACACAAATTCTTTCTTCTTCCAGATAGATTCCACCTATATATGCTGAGTGTCCAGTACAATTTCATATCTGTAAACTTACCTGCAGTATTGCCTTTTTAAAATAACAGCCATATAATATTTAAAATCCTTAGGTTACTACGTTTCATTTTCTCTTCTTGAGTCACGAAGCAGTAGCATTCCTCCAAAATATTGCTGTTAAATCTTCAATAACCATGTCCAGTGTTCACCTTGCCGCACTAGAGACTTTTTCTGGGGAGACACTTCTCTTTCCCTTTCAGTCTGTCTAAATTATCAGCATGTAATGATGTCCACAAGTGCTGGACTGATGAAGAACGTATTCCACATTCTTAGCAAACTCAATTTTGATACCACACTAGGGAACTACAGTCATAGTACTTGCTGTTCTTTATTGTACTGTGTTTATAATTTCAGGAACATTGTAGCTATTGATCTAGTGCCAAGCCCAGTTGGGAACAATTAATTAACTCAGTAGCTATGGTGCTTAATTAAAATAAGATCTCCCCTTATACTTTTCTGATATATTTATGTCCACTGACAGTCTGACACACTGTTTCTTTACTCTCCCAACTTTCTAGGCTTATCCATATAAAATCATCTTCCCATAGGCTCCAGTATCCCACAAACCCTCATCTTTCACTCTTATATTTCTAACTAAATTAATAAACCTAATTTATTCACAATATTTTCTGTCAGTGTTTTCTGCTTTGTATCTGTTCACATGTTATTCTTCTGCATGGCATTTGGGATTATACTACTCTGTAACCCTGTATCTCAGTCACTGGTCCCCAGTCTACCTTTCACAGAATTAACACTTCCATTTTTCAGTTTTCCAGGATGCCCTGGTCAAATCCAACTTTTATTATGATAAACCAAACTGATTTAAACTGACTTATCTGTCTGTTTACAGGGAGCTGTAATTTTATACTGGTTTATTTTATTTGATCTGGTTTTGGTTGCTGACAGGCTTTCTTGGAACAGTATGTCAATTTTAGTTTTTCATTATACTGTTTCTGAATTCTACCATCTCTTTTTTACTCATATTGTAGTTAATTCCATTTTCTATCTCTTAAGTAATTTAATATTTGATCCTGTGAAAATGGACTTTTGCTGTAATTCTATGCCATTTCCTCTCAAATAATACTCAGACTTCTCAAAATATTCTTTCTTTAGCTAATGTAAGAGTTCTCCTATCCCTATGCAAAAATCTTTCAAGTATTCATTAGATTATACTTGTGAGTAACTAAGTCTTCTGTAGTAGCTGATTCTGGAGCAATCTGCATCAGGTAAATGAAACTCTTAGTAGTTCAGCTTCTCCTGTCAGGCCTGTTAAATGTTACAAGTTTAAAATAAATGTTAAATGTTCAACTTTAAAAATAAGAGGTATAGTAACTTGAGATGTGTAAAAACTCTCATGCCATTGCTTGCATGGGTACCTGTCTTTCCTGTCACATTTCCAAAAAACAAATAAACCATGACTAATTGCTTCCCTTTATCTCTTTCTTTCAGTTCAAATCCTGAATGAAATAGAATATATTAACCAAATATAATTTGGTTTCCCCTTAGAACAGACAAGAATACACTGGACTACTTCAGTTGGAAGAGACCTACAATGGTCATCTAGTCCAAATGCCTGAACAATTCCGGGCTGACTGAAACTTAAAGCATGCTGTTAAGGGCATTGTCCAAATGCCTCTTACACACTGACAGGCTGGGGACATCAACCACCTTTCTAGGAAGCCTCTTCTGGGGCTTGACCACCCTCTCAATAAAGAAATGTTTCCTGATGTTCAGTCTAAACCTCTTCCAGCACATCTTTGAGCCATTCCCACATGTTCTATCACTGGATACCAAAACTGGAGAAGATCAGCACCTGCCTCTCTACTTCCCCTCCTTAGGAAGCTGGAGAGAATAATGAGGTCACCCCTCAGCCTGCTTCTCTCCAGACTAGACAAGCTCAAAGTCCTCAGCTGCCCCTCACAGGAAGTGCCTTCCAGCCCTCTCACCAGCTTTGCTGCCCTCCTCTGTGGGCAGAAAACAGAGAAACAGAAACAGAACTACCCACAGCACTCAAGTTGAAGCCACATCAACACTGAACACAGCAGGATAATCACCTCTTTGGATCAACTGTTGATGCTGTGTTTGATGCAGCCCAGAAGGGTTTGGCTGCCAGGGCACGCACACTGCTGGCTCCTGGTGAGCATCCAGTCACCCTGCACCCCCAGACCCCTTTCTGCGCAGCTGTTTCCAGCCGTTCCTCCCCCAATTTGTACTTTTGCCCAGTGTTACTCTGTTTTAGGTGCACAATCCAGCATTTCAACTTGTTAAATTTCATCCCATTAATCACTGCCCAATGCTCTAATCTATCTGGATCCATCTACACGGCCTCTTGTTCCTCAAGAGAGTCAGCAGCACTTCCCAGATTGGTATCATCATCCAACTTGCTAACGCTGCATTCAATGTCTGCCTCCAGGCCATTGATAAATCTATTGAACAGGCCTGGCCCTAAAATTGGGCCCTGAGGAACACTGCTGGTGAGCAGTCCCCAGCCAGATGTGGCCCCATTCACTATAACACTTTGAGCTGTTCATTTCCGCCAATTCTTCACCCTGTGAACTGCCCATCCCACAGGTGGACAACTTGTCCAGAGGGCTGTTGTGAAGACCTGTGGTTCTCCCACTAGCCTCTTACAGCATGGAACCTTTAAAATATAATTGCATATATAGGTCTTTCAAAAATGCTTTTCCTACATTGGTCAGCACTTCACAGTGAGCCTGCTGGCCAGGGACCTAGAGGTACTTGACCCCAAAAGGCCAAATTAAGGACCAGTAGTTTGCTGCAGCTGTAGTTCAGACATTGAAAATATACATTAATTAGAAATTTCTCTCCAAATGGCATCCTCCTTTTCCTGCTTGCTATAGTTCCATGTACTATAAAGGCCATGTTTAAAAGGGAAGGACTGAATCAGGCTTTGTGCTAGTTTCTGGAAAGATACCCAAGACTGACGGAGTTATGTGGGGCAAAGTGACAGCAACAGTGACATCTGCAGAGCTAGTGCTGTCACTATCAGCAGCACAAATGTGTTCTTGCATCTTTTATGAGTTTAATTCATCAGAGGATAGAATGGATCTTTTGACAAATTCCGTGCTACAATTACAAGTCTGTTGCTCAAAGAAAAGACTGTTTCTCAACTGAGAAATCAGAGACTTTGGTCATCTGTAGGCTGAATTGCTACAGTAATTTAACACAGAAGCAAGAAACATATAATCCAATTATGGGGAGTAATATCTAAATCACCGCTATTCCTTTTTTTAATGGTTTGCTTTGGAATCCATTAGGACAAAAGGGTCTTTATGTATTTAAAATATTAATAAAGTGAAAAATTGAAGTGATCATACTGAGTTGTAAGTGAACAAAGTGCATTCATTGATGTTCCCTCTAAGTCCTGTCATTCTTCTGCAGAATATGTTGTCATCCAATATGGCCATGTCAAAAAGTAGTAATAACAAATGATGATGGTTAGCGACATGTGGCAGATTACTCTTCCTGTTTGGTACCTAGTGTGGGGTTGAATGGGCAAAGATAAAGGCCTGTTTCAGATTCAGAGGTAACAGCATTCTGAGGCTAAACTCTGAAAACGTGAGATCTAGAAATGATGAACATACATGATGTAGAACAAATGTTAGAGAGGATTTGGAGTATTTTTTTGAGAAATGAAGGGGTTTTAACTTGTTATTTAACCCTCCCTGTATCTCAGCTTCTATAAACCAGGTTGACATCTTTGAATAATAACAGTTATTTAGTCAGACTATACAAGCCATGGTTCCGAGTCTCTCTCAATTAAGAAGGCCTTCAGATAAGACCTTTGTTGTGTTCGAGGTCAAAAAAAACCCTTTGTGGCCTCTGACCAGAAACAGACTGCTGTCCCAAGTTTGCCAACATGCAAAAGTACACTGATTTAATTTCAAATGTTACATTAAACTGGGTTAGTTAAGACTGTGATAAAGGAAATGTTTATCAGAGCCTCCCAGTCTTGTCCTGGCCTGAGACTCAAGACCAAATACTCTAGCCAATATTAAGGGTGTAGAATTGCTTTCATATGAATGACATGAATGGAGAGATTAGTTGTCTTGAAAGAATTATTTTTCTGTCCCAGACCTTTAGAAATGTTTTCTAGGGTGCTGGGAAATCAGTGGCTAGTCCAAAAGCAAGACAAAGGAACAGTTATAAATATCCCTCTCCTTCCAAATCCGGCAGAAAAGATGGCAAGATTAACATATATGTGGCTGCATAATTTTTTTCTGCTGTCAGTCACCCTTAATCCCTTCCTATCTTAGGGAGGCAGGAAAACACAAGGATTTGAAGGGCCAATTCAAAGGGCAGGATGGCAATCCATTTTGCTTAACTGTAAGACTGCAACTGTGAATGGAAAGAACATTCCAAAAATCTGCATATCACAATCTTAACATCATGACAATAGCAACCACCCCCTTGCCCAACTAAGTCTTCCATTGCTGTTTTCATAAGAAAGATAATCTCTGCCTTGCACATAAAAATGTTTAGCTGGTGTTGCCCCAATAACAAACCCAGATTTTAGCATAGTTGCTTCCTTGAGGCTATCCTAATTTACATCAAAATCTTCCCCAAAACATGGAACTTTTTTTTATGTAGGTTTAGTCATCAGCCCTTCTAACTTCCCTCTCTAGTCAAGCAGACATCTTCAGAAAGCAAATCAGAGAGCTCCTTCAGATAGCAGTTTGACCTGTCATGCTCTGTAAACTACATACAGAGCCACAATTTTTAATTTGGGCAGTGTGAAATCAAAGTCTTTGTGACTTGGGCTTTATTTTAGCAGGTAATAAGCAAATAATGGATCTGTGGTACTATCCAATAAAAGCTGAAAGTTTAATTTTTCTAAAACTTCTCCTGTAAATCTTCAATTAAGGATTGTGCTACAGATGAGAGGAAAGGGCCAAGTCATAGACACATAAATAGGCTGCATGTCTCCAATGATATCCACAATCATAACTCTGGATATAATCCTTGCCAACAAACAACGTCTGTCTGTGAAAGGCATTTTAGAATTTCTGAAGTAAATGGTCAATTCATAAAAGAACTATGTGATGGATTTTGTCCATGTACCCTAGATAAAAAAGGAACAACAGCTACTTAAAATGTTTTGCATTTATCATTTTTAGGAAGAAAAAAAAAGAATTTGGAATCACTGTCCAATCCCAAAGGATACTTTTTCTGTGTCTAGTATGACCCTAATTATAATGATAATATAATGAAGAAATGTTCCCTCTCTTCCTGTAGCTGCACAGTGGCAATCTGCAGAAAATTGCCTTCAGCTGTAGATATATGAATATATGTTTTCTAACAGTGAGCTGTGTTCCGTGTTCTTGTAATAGCACTTAATTTTTTTAAGGGATCACCTCATGAGCTGCGATTAAGAAAGCAGATTCTGTCATGTTATTAAGAAAGTACCAAGTAGCCCAAAGTCAAAACCAGATGGCAGCTTAACTTAACATAGCTGAATAAAAAACCCCAAACCAAAAAAACCCCCACCGAATACAAGAGGGCGCCAACATGGATAATAGTGTGAATTAGATAATTGTGACCTTATTCCAAAGGAAAATATATAGCAAGCTTGCATACGCCAGTGCAGCAGTTGCAAGTCTGACTAACAATGCTTAAATATTTCCCTTGCTAGAAGTATTTCCATGTATTAATCACTTCTAGAAACTTCCATCTGCCCCAGTTGCATTTTCTGATTCATAGGGGGGTTTTTTGGCACAAATTTCACAGACGACTTCAGCTTTTTTATTTAGTCATGACTAGTGAAGAAAGTTTCTTCCCATAATAATATACTTTAAGATGTGTTACAATCCTAGCACCAAAGTAGTAGGTAGTAAACCAGATGAAATTTGGCAAGGTAGGAGCTATGTGCCCCCAAACATCATTTTGATTCCTTTGGTTTGCCCTTCTGTATATTGAAAACATCACACAAATCCATAAGGGTATTTGGAAAAAAAGCCCCAAGCGATGCAGAGCCATGCAATTATATTAGTTCTTACTCTTGAAGCAGTGTTTTGTAGCTACAACCTTGTAAATGACTACCTGCTCAGTATGATGAGACTTCTTAGCAACCCTTGTGTGAACAAGTACAAAAATCAAGGCATGCTCCTCAATTAAGGGTATTTTTTCAAATGTCTGAGAATATATTTTTCTCCTTCTGGTTATTTGTGTGCTAGCAAAGAACATGAGGTCAGTTTTCATTCAGGTCACAAGCTCATTTTGTTTGGACTACAAAAGTTTAGAACTCAACTGAATACAAGCATATAGCACATGAAGTCCCTCCTTTGTGAACAGCAGGATGGAAGGGTATTGCAGATGTTCTCTTGCTCATTACCAGAAACCTTGTTGTCACAATCTCAGTGGAAGGAACCTGGCAAGCAGGGAAAATCATTACCCAGTCTATCTTCTTGTCTCTGAAGGACAGTAATATTTATTGATTCTCAGGAAGAAATAAAGGCGATGCATAAGCAGGAGTAGCAGATGACATCAGTAGACTATTGTCACTGAAGAATAAAAGCTGGAAAGCAGTATGTTGGCACAAGGCCAGCATAGCTACAACTGAAGAGCAGAAGACATTTTTCCAGGCAGAACAGGGAAGAGGGATTATAAATTTTGTCCTCCTGTTTCAGCCACATTCATATATCTAAGTCTGATGTTCCCTTGTCATTGTGCTTGGGGTATTTGCACACCAGTATTTGTTATGCAATATTGTTTGACTTCAGCCATGCAAATGACAGCAGGAATGCACCAAGGGCCAGCAGATTGGCTTAGGGTACACACACTGGCTGAGCATGCTGTCAGGCAGCCCCAAAATATACCCTTTGTACACTGAAAACCAAGTGAAAGGTGTACGGTGAAGGTTGCTCAGGAGGTGAGGAGCTTTCATAGCGCAGACACTGGGGACCTATTAGCTCTGCTCCTAGCCTTTACTGCATAGTTTTATTCCTTATGGCTCCAGCTGGGGAGCTGTTGATGGATTCTGCAATTTCACAGAATGGGTCAGGTTGGAAGGTTGGACATCTGGTCCAGTCTTCCTGTTCAAGCAGGGTTGTCCTAGAGCATGTGGCAGAGAATTGTGTTCAGACAGTTCTTGAATATCTCCAGGGAGGGAGACTCCACAACCTCTCTGGACAATCTGTTCCAGTGCTTGGTCACCAGCACAGTATAGAAGTTTTTCTTCATGTTCCCATAGAACTTCCCATGCATCAGTTTCTGGCCATTACCTCTTTTCTTATTGCCTGGCACCGCCAGGGAGAGCCTGGATCCATCCTCTTGTCACCCTCCCTTCAGATACTTAGAGATATTGGGAAGATTCCCTTTCAGGCATCTTTTCTTGAGGCTGAAGAGGCCCAACTCCCTCAGCCTTTCCTCATAAGAGAGGTGCTCCTGGCCTTTAATAATCTTTTTAGCCTTCTCCTGGACCTGCTCTGGGAGCCCTACGTCTTTCTTGTCCTGAGGAGCCCAGAATTGCACACCGGACTCCAGATGTGCCTCACCAGGGCTGAGGAGAGGGGCAGGATCACCTCCCTCCACCTGCTGGCAATGCCCTTCCTACTGCAGCCCAGGACACCATTGGCCTTCTTGGCCACCAGGGCACTGCTGGCTCATGGACAGCTTGTTGTCCAGCAGGACCCCCAGGTCCTTCTCTGCAGAGCTGCCTTTCGGTGGGTCTGCCCCCAGCCTGTGCTGGTGCATAGGGTTATTCTTCTCCAGGTGCAGGACCCTGCATTTGCCTTTTTTGAACTTCAGACAGTTCTTGTCTGCTCTTCTCTCCAAATGGTCCAAATGTCCTTCTGAAGGACTGGACAGCACTCTGGGGTAATTTAACCCTTTTCTTTCCAGTCAAGAGCTGCTGGACTATTAATGCCTGGACTCTGATCTCCAGAAATGAGAAAAAGTGTTTTGCTCTTGGTGATGGATCATGAACTAGAATCAGAGTAATAAGTGTACTAAAGTTGCTGTGAATGTTCCGTGCTTCTGGCTGGCCAAAATTTGGTGGGAGCCCAGGGACATCAGTAACGTAAAAAGAAAATAATAATAGCTCTACAATTCCATAAGTTATGTGACTTTGTATTTTAGTTTTTCTGTAAGGAAGAGTAAATACGACAAAACTCATGTGCTAAGGTTTGTGCCACAGTTGAAACCCAGGCGCTGTAAAAGACAGTACTGCATATATATATGTCATATGATCTCAAGGAAACTGTCTGGTCTTTTCTTGCCTTGTGTCTTACCCTGCAAGATGCTGTGTTTAGGTTGCCTAATCTAGCATGAAGAAATCTTTTGTGCTGGATTAAGTACTATCTTTCTGCTTGGAAGTATAATGCACTGCTTTTGAAGGCTGTATGTTATCGGCATACAGGAAAAGATCTCAGTTAAGTCTCTTTCCTCCACTGCTGCTTGTTTGCAATCTGTTTAAGATAAGTCTTAGCCTCCTGCTGCTGTCTCAGTTTCCCCTCTGTGCAGCAGGGACATCTCCCTGCTGCTGCTGTGCAGGCAGCGTAGTGTGCACGTGAGATGGTGTGCTGACTCAGAGATAGGGTACCCAAGTAAGTCTACCTGCGTCTGCTAGGCTGGGTGCTGTGGGTGAGTCAGCTGGTACAGTGAAGAAAATTAGACTGGAACTTCATCAGCAAAAGGGAATGTGATCTCCAATACAGGCAAATTGAGTTCTGGTAAGTGCACTGAACAAGTCAAGGCACCGTTTTGATGGTAATGTTATATGAGACCAAGTTTATAATGGTGATCTGTATCGAGTCAGGACGTGTGACCTTATTTGTCTGATGTGGGTTCTCATCAGACAAGGCTCTCAACTATAATCTATACCTTCATTATCTCAAGTGCAGGATAACTGTAACCCACTCTGGCTGTCAAGTCACAACTAAAAACTACTGTGAACTGAAGGTGACTTGAAATGCAGCCATGCAATTATTAAGTAATGTGTCATGCAAGGAGCACAGTGCATTATACCAATTGCTTTGGAAGTGCTCTTGTCGCCAGCTAGAACAGAGGTGAAATTCATACCCTCTGTTTTAACCATTGTCTCCCAAAGTGGCTCAGGACCAACTTACCTGAAAGGATTTAAATTCTCTGTGCTGTGTGCTACAGTTGTGATTACAGGTACTGGAGCTGCGGGCCAGAGCTGGTCTCAATAGGTCTGAGATGTGAACTGTGTATTTTGTATAAGCACTTATTTTGTTTTAATTTTTTTTTCTTCTAAGTGGCTGTTCTTTGTAGCACAGGGAGGAGTATTATCATGATCCATGTATTTAAGCAGGCTGGATGAGTATGTTCATCTGGTTTGACTTTCTGCATGGCCATGTTCCTTCTCCTTTCCCACAGAATTCTTGCATGATGTACATGCATGCACATGTATGTGGTAACACCAGAATATGTATTTTACTGTTTCATCCAGCCTCAAAACAAGAATTTCAAGTGATTTGGAATTTCCTGTGCCCCATGATAAGCTGTTCAAATTGCTACTTTTCACTCTGGCACCCGGATGAGCTTGTTTTGTCAGTGCTGTACGAGTAGCTTTGTTGCTTGCTCTAAAATTTTTTTTTAAATGTGGTTGTTGTTAATATTTGTGAAAGGTACAGGATTTTCAAAAAATAGGACTTCACTCAGCTATCAAAACCTAGATGAATAAAATAACTTAGGTTGTTTTGTTCAAATAATTTTGTAGATACAGTTTCATTGTTGTGACTGGTTTTACTTGCATAGTTCTCTCGGTCTTTATGTTTTCCAAAGATATAAATATTTCAGTCACAGTGTGAAATTAAGTTTTATTTTGGAAAAAAAAATTATATAGCTTAAATATTTATAAGATCTTATGTAAGGAACTGTTTCTATTACTCCTTAGTAATAATCAGAAATAGTAGAATCAGAAATAAAAATGATGATATGAAAGAAATTATGACCTTTTGGAGCATTAAAACTGACTCCACTAGGTGGAGAACTTGCATCAAGTATGCAACTAAAAATGTTGGCACTGACTGAATTCATAGTGGTGCAGAAAAAATTAAACTCCTCATAACACAATATTTTTTGTATCATACTTCCCATCTATCATTTCTGGTGAAGAGCACTTCTTAATTTGTGGCATAGAAATTCTGTGGGATTGTAGAACACTATATAAATTTATGTTTAAAAATTAATAAAAGGATGAACCTATATCTCTTGATACATTAGCTGAAGAAGTTGCTGTCCACACTTATCAACTTCTCTGTGAAATATACTCATTTAGAACATTTTTTTTCACCATCCAGCTGATTCTTATGACTTGGTGACAATGCAGACTTTCTGGATATAGAAAGAATGAAAAAATTTGGCCAAAACCAGATATTTAATTTTTAAAAGTCCTGCTAAAATTAAACCAAGGAAACATTGTATTTTATTAGTTTTCCTGGTTCTGCCAACATGACCAAGATTAAAATCCTCAGAACTAGGAAGAGGACAAATGCTGACAAAAGGGAATATTTTAATATGTATTTTTGTGTTGGCTATAGGCCCCAGCCAGAATTAGGACTGGGGCTGACTTTGAAATTTTTGGAGATTCAGAATTCTGTGGCATTGCAGTAGGTCCTGTATGGGTGGGAGGAGAATAAAGACCAATGGGTGACAGTTTTTCTTAATATGCTGGGACTAATCTGTGCAGACAAATCTGCTGGGAATTTGAAATCTGCACATTTATCTGCTGAAAATAATTTAAAAAGTGGTATATTGTTTGTGTAAGAGTCAGAATGTAAAGTTTCTAGGACCAAATGTTCAGAAGAGGACAATTTTGAAAGAGTCGTTTCTTGTTTGGATGTGCAAACCAACACCAGGCTTCAAGGTAGATTTTGAGTTGGCCTTTGGGAGTGTAAGAGAGACGGAAGAAAGGGGTAAATGCTCTATATCCTTCTTTACTACTTACATATGTTTAATTAATTCAAGTATTATAACTGAGATTTGGGAATTCAAGTCTTCAGGATATTTGTGTCTTTATGCTGGTTGTCTGACAGAGTTAGGAAGAGGCCAGGTGATGACAGGAAATTGGATGTACTCTTTCATTACGTTCCAAGCCTTGCAAATAATTAACAACAGACATAGAGTTTGGAATTGGATTTTCAAGACTCCGGTTGATTCTCTGTGGCTTGCAAAGTTCAGAAGACAAGATAACAGCTGCTGGTAAAGACTGATACTGTGTAAGTTATAGTCTGAATGCATACCAGGTTATAACTAAGATTAGGGCTAGTGGTGGTATTAGGTTAAGGCTCTAACTTGCTTTAAATTTAGGGCTGAGATTAGATTTCAGGACAAGAGATGTTCTATCTTATTGACACATTCCTTCTTAAGAGCCCAGATCTTTGCTGCATCCTATTATTACTGAAGAGCTGGAAATGGGCAGGTTTTGGAAATGATGAATGTTCCATGTCATGGTAGAGGCAAGATTTGCACCGATGCCGTGGCTAGGGTAGTGTTTGGAACAGGGAATCCAAACTTTATTGTTCTCAGTTTATGGGTGGATATTCCAGGGGCGAAGGAAGGAGAAAGATGGTGTCCTTCTCTATGGGAATATGCTTATCTTTCACTTTCACTGATGTGATCGCTGTTGGTGTTGATGTTAATGTTAGGATTGGAGTTCGGTTTGAAGTTTTGGATTTAGTACTGAAAGAGAACTTTTTTTCATTCTAGAGGGTCTAGATAAATACAAATAGAGAAAACAGTTGCTTGGGCCAGTGCTTTATGTTCTCATTTACTTCTGGTCTTCCTTCAATTCATTCATATAATTAAATTTTGTATCAGGTTTTGCACTTTGTATGATTTACGAAGACAGACAGAATTAATATTTATTTGTAGTGATAATTAGTATAAAATAATAGCTTTCAAAAATTATTACATAATATTAGGAGAGAGCAGTAGAAAGGACTCCAGCTAATAATTAGGTTTAGGTTCAGAGTTGGAAGTAAATTTAGAGCTTAGAAATCTAAAGCTTCAAAACTACAGTATATTTTCCTCTTACGTTTACCCATGTCTACTTGAGTTTAGGAAGGGCAGTTTCTTAAAGATATTACCGGAATTAGAGGCCATATCTAATTACAAATAATTAAGACTGAAATTAGGGTTGGAGTTATCATTTGGAAACCCAATAGTTGAAGAGCTGCATTTGTTGTGGCCTTTTGTAGGGCTCTTTGGGGTGGAAAGAGGTCATTAGGGGGAACACATTAATTTCTTCCCACTCATGAAAGGGAATTCCTGACAAGAATTAGGCCCTGTCTGTGCCTGGGTGGGGTGGTGGGATAGGATGGGACAACCTGCTAGTCTCTGCCCTTCTTCCCTTGGGGTGTCGTCAGATTTTGCCAGCCTGTATAAGGGCTGCAAGAATTGATCTGAGAGAGAATATGTGTGACAGAAGTAGTGAAGACTACTTAGGTTTTATTGTAGAGTATGAATTTACATTGTGGGTGTGATGAAGGCTCTCATTAGTGTTGGGGAACATGAAGGTATTCTCACACTCTCCGTCTTACTCGTTCCGTGTTTCCATTTCTGGCCCTCATTTCCCTTGATGAGCCATCATGCCTGCCTCCATTCAGAAGATGGCAATTATTTCACCCAGATTTATATCCAGGCTCAGTTGATTTGCTCTAGGGTATCCCCCAGAAATTTTAGCAGAGGGTTGCACTGAATCTGACTTTGTCTGCCAGGACATATGTCTAATACCTGCTTGTGTCAAAAAATCCCATTGTATTGTTCTGTAGGACACACTGCCTAGCACTGGTATTATACTGGTGACCAGTGAGAAGCACACTTTGAACTGAAAAAAAGCCCAAATACAGTAAATATACTCATGGGTTGAGTGGCAGCACTCACTGGAAGATGCAGGCCAAACAGTGACAAGCGTAATAGACAAGGTGGACAAAATGTTGGTCTGCTCTGATTGGTCTGTGGTAGTCAGAGATTTCCAGCTGGTGGATCCACAGTGTTGGTGCAGAGAGAGCAAAGGCTACTGACCAAAGGCTTCACTTTTTTTAGAAACAACAATCAAAACTGTGTAGATCAATGGGACTGATGCAAACACAGACCTTGATGCATGTGCTGGGCAGTGGTGTGACACCTTTTCCTCACTTGATCTGCAATCCTGACAATATAAAAATATTGCAGAAACTGGGGAGGGTGGCATCTGTCCTTTGTCATGTATATGAATGGATATCTCCAGCCATTTAATACTGTTTTTAGTTTGTAACAACCTTTAGTGATTGGTCTTATTTCCAGTAATTATTTTCTCTCTTTTCCTTGTACAAGTTGAAAAATATTAACAGATTTTTTCAGACAGAATCTGTCTGGTTTGTTGTTACCTTGGGAAAAGGTAGAAGGGTGACCTACAAACAACTGTTGCGAGGTGTGTGTTTGTCTTTTCTCCCGAGTAACAAGTGATAGGACGAGAGGAAATGGCCTCAATTTGTGCCAGGGGAGACTTAGATTGGCTACTAGGAAAAATTTATTCTCTGAAATTGTTGTCAAGCACGGAACTGGCTGCCCAGGGAAGTGGCTGAGTCACCATCCCTGGAGGTATTTACAAGATGTGTAGGTGTGGCACTTACGGACATGGTCTAGTGGTAGATTTAGAAGTACTGTGTTAATGGTGGGATTAAGTTATCCTAAAAGTCTTTTCCAAACTAAATGATTTTATGATTTCATGGAATTCACAGGAGACTGTGCAGCTCTTTTCAGTTCTGAAGGCCACTGAGCTGTCTCTCAAAAAGGCAGGACACAAGAAGACCCCACTTCAAGATACAGAAGGTAAATGGAATTTTTTATAAGCTTTTAAAAATTTCCGTTTTGCCTGGTTGAATCACTTTGAGTTTCCTGGTAATAAACCCAAAGGATTCAGTTTTCCAAGGAAAGCTGACTTTTTGAATATAAAAGTCTCTTTGTTCTTTTGGGGAGGGGGATGTGTGTCATCACTACAGGAAAAAGATCTAGTTCAACCCATCACTCTATCTGGTAAGTGCAGGTTGCTTCTCAGAAACATAGATCACAGCAGCTCTTCTGACTTCCGCATTGTACCAGTTTTGCACCTTCTGGTTTGGTGATAATGAAATACAATCTTTAAGCCTTTCCTTTTTGTTTTCTGAAAAAACCATATCCTGTTTGTTTTCATAAGTGCTTGAAAGTGTTCAGAAGTGTTTAAATGAGGCACATGTCAGCATACCAAATTAACATGGTAGCCATAAGGAGTGCTATTGTATTTATATCTTACAAATCATCTCCACTCCGTTATCTGCTTTTTGAAAGAACAGTCTGTCCAAAGTTATCATTTAGTGAAATAGTAGCTGAAAATAATTTGGATTTTTTTAAGATACAGCACTGAAAAATATTATTTGATAGGAGAGAAAAATATCATCTAATTTCAACACAGGTAGGGAGGGCTTGATGAGGTGTTTGCTATGTTGAGAGTTTTTTGGTCTACATTTGTGGTGTCTTGTTTGTGACAATGTTTTAGTCCTGTTCCATATCATAGAATCCTAAAATGGTTTGGGTTGGAAGAGACCTTAAAGATCATCTAGTTCCAACCCCTGGCCATGGACAGGGACACCTTCCGCTAGACCAGGTTGCTCAGAGTCCCATCCAACCTGGCCTTCAACACTTCCAGGGATGGGCCATCCACAACTTCTTTGGGCAGCCTGCTCCAGTGCCTCACCATCCCCATAGTAAAGAATTTGTTCCTAAAGTCTAATCTAACCCTACTCTCTTCCTGTTTAAAGCTACTCCTCCCTGTCCTTTCACTACATGCCCCTGTAAAAACTCCCTCTCTTGACTATTCTTCACTGTAAATTTTGCTCTGCCAGCTCTTGTAACCACTGAAACAGCCTGTATATGCCAGTAAGGTAAGGCTACAGGAGACTGACATGCTCTCAAATATTATGTGATGGACAGAGAACAGAAAATAATTTATCTTGGTTGTACTTCAAAGCAAGAGAAGTGAGAGCCAGGCAGAGAAAAACCCTCCTGATTCCAGATCTCTGTATGGAAACATTCCAGATCACTGGCTACTCTGAGTAATTGTTTTCCACTTAATTAAGGCAGAAACGAGAGATCAAGAGCCAAGATGTCCACAGTCAGAGATAAAATCGTGGGACATGAAATTCAGGTGTGATGACAGAGTTGGTTTTTTTTTCTTTAAGTGTGACATCCTTAGAAAAATTAAAAACTCATAAGGGTGAAGGTTGGGAACTCCGTCCTTTCAGCAACACCAATGCACAACATAATTAAATGTGTAAGAAAAATCACTATCTTTTGGAAAGTGAAAACTTTGTTTTGTGTTCAGAAGACAGCAAATGTAAGCAACTTTTACTGTAACCTGTCAATTCAAATGTTTTCAGACTGACATTTTTTGCTTATTTTGCAATTGGTTAGGAGAGTTTGCATGGCTTATTATTTGTAAGGGAAATACGGATTTTCAGTCCAGAAGTGCTTCATCAGCTCCATGTTTTCATGAATGCAAGAACATTTATGCAAGTTCCAGAAGTATTACTTCGCCAGGAAAATATTTTAACAGTCTAGTTTCACACTGGCATTATTATATTCCATTTAATCAGTAAGATTAGTAATCTAGACCTGCTGAATGACAGGGAAGAACACTGATTCCTTTTATTCTCTGTGCCTGTATTCTTCATCAGTTAAAGAATTTTTGGTGTGGAGAAATCAACCATTAAGCAATCATAATATATAATGGAGAGTGAGGTGTGCAAGAATGGGGTCTATGGGAGCACACAATCACAATTAGAAATCTCAAGTGAGCATGAGCCTTACTCCCTGAAGAAGCTAAGGCTCTCTATCTCCCTCGTGACAAAATTAGATGCCCTTTCTTAGAAATCCCTAAAGCAGGAGATCAACAGATCCAATACAATGTATTCAGTCTTATGAAACACTCACTGTCACATTCAGACTCATTTTTCTGTCCTTGGCCCTGGCAGTGCAGGGAGAGTTGAGCGTGGGTTTTATAATTCTTCTGATGAAACTTTTTTATGCTTTGTGAAGTAGTTGAATGGACTTAGACATTTTAAATTTCTACATTCTCTGAACTCCTCTAGAACTGCTGTGTGTAGTGTGAGACAGTTTAATAGGACTAATTGAGATAATTTCACTCTAGCTTATTTGAGACACAGGGAGAATATATTCCCTTGGGAAGTGGGTGAGGTAGTTCAAGTCCTCCTGAGAGTTAACCTTAAGTGTCATAGACATATGAGGACAATAAAAGATAAGGACAAAAGAGAAAGAAATGGTACTTCTATCATCTGGGAATTCCCTTTGAGGTCATAAGTATTTTGGGTGTGCTCCAGACACAAATTTTATTTTATTTTTTTAGACAGCGGTAAACGTTAGACTTTTCTGGAGCAAGGATGTGCTGAAAAGCTCCAGGTAGGTGACTTCTGGATTCAGCGTGTAGATCCCGGGCCCTAATCTTTTTGTGGATCTAGCCTTACATTCCTGTCCTTGCTCTCGAGCTTCTGATGGCTGAATGAGAAAAGCCCTAAAGAGGGAGAACACTCCCTTTCTATAACTGCAGGGTGATATCCCAAACAAATGGCACGGCACCCGTTGACTTCAGGTCATGCCAGAAATTCACATGTGGTTTTGGTTTTATTGTATGTCTTTCCCCTTTGTTCATGAGCATTGGCAGCGAACCTAACATAATGAGACTTACAGAGCTTCCCTGGACAATATTATTAAAAAGGAAAAAGGAAGCTGTCTAACGTATCTAATAATAACTGAACGATAGCAAACTATTCACATGGTTGTCTTTGCCAGCAGGGAATGTATTTAGTGACTAAACGGGAGGGAGGACTTCCAATCTTATATTCCTATGAAATATGCAAAGCACTGAGCAACAAAGGATGACAGAAATTACACATGTCCAAGTCAAACCACAAAAGTGACCTTTCCCTACAAAGATTTTGAAATAGTTAACTAAAATTGCAAGTTAATACTTGGTAAGCAATTAATGAGTTAGCATACAGACTTCTTTTCCAGCCATTACAAATCAGTCTGCATTTACACACAAACCCGTTACAATAAAAAACATAAATCAGATGTTTTTATAGCCTAAGAATATTGTATTTAACCCAACTCAGTCTAAACATTTTTTCTGTCCTTCTGTCTGCAAAAAGATTTGTGCTGCTTGATCAGAAAAAATGCTTGTGCCATTACTCAGTTTTGTTCTCACTCCTTCAAATATTTCGAAATTAAGTGTTGTGGCTACTAATCTTAATATTTTATGTTTTCTACTTGTTCTTTTTCAGACTGTGGTGCCAGGATTTCTGTTCTTCCTTGTCATTATGTCTTTTACATTACTTCCTTGTTTTGTAATTAAATGTCTATTACTAAATATCATTACTAAAATGTAATTCTTATGACCAAATTGTTCCTGCCAGTTAGGACACAGTGCATACAGCAAAAATTCTAGCACCTACATGTCTCATGGGGTATTTTAAACTATAGCTTTACTTCAAATTAAATGATTATTAATTGATTGTTGATTAACTCAATATAGTTATTAGTTTTTTTTCAATTGTTGTACGTATGGCCTGCATTTTTGTTTGCCTACAGACACTTCTCTGCTTTTAAACCCACATTGGTTGTTTTGAGCAAATGTGTGTGTAATGTCCAAAGTGTTCCTCATAACAATGTTAACAAGAAACTAATTGATTTACAAATTACCCTAAAATCTGTCTACTTTGGATAGTTCTCTGAGTTTATCATGCAGAATAGTACAAATGAGGTCCTTTATTAGTGACTGCCTTGACTATGGAGTTGGACTATGTTTTGTATTCTTTTTCTCTTATTCCCTCACTTAATAATAAACATGCAGGAAATACTTATAGAAAAGGCATTTACATTTTAGTCTGTGCTGTCACAATGACCAAGATTTTGTTGCTGGATTTGGTTGCGTGCACTGGTTTATTCCGATTCCTATCCTTATGGAATAGATGCACTTGCTTATAAAATTTGCTTAAAAATACTTTTGCTTTTCATTTGCTTCTTTGTTTTCAGTGAACACAGCATCTGCTTATATCTCAACAACACTACACTACTAAGTATCTTTCTGCTTTCATCCCTCCATTGCTTTTAGTTGAATGTCCACGTCTCTCTAGTTTTGCTAGACTAATATATTTCATCATTGAGTCACACTCAGCTCTCATGCTGCTTACATTTAACATTTCCTTTTGCTCTGCAATTGCATATATGCCAGTTAGATGTGTTAAAATCTATTGCAAAGCACTCAGATTTATCCATGTGCTGGTACATCTGGCAGGCACTACTTTTGGAAACCCATGTACTGTCCTTTGCTAATGTAGTTTCAGCCGTGAGCAGGGCTTTCCTGAGGTCAGGAGAGGAAAAGGGTGTGCCTCTACAGACCTTTCTGCCTTCCTGCAGAGGTCACCTCTTGTAAGGTGATAAGAGCTTCTGGCCCTTGCTATTGTTAGACAGGACAGTTCTGATTCTGAGCAGAAAAGTATCTAGGCAAGACATAGGATATGGTGGCCTTTGTGCTGTTCCCCCAGCTCTGAGCCACTGCATGCCAAAGCCTGTTCTCAGCACGAGCTGACATCTTTTGCACAGATACAATTATATGTAAATGTGTGGGACTCAGTTTCATAAATTGGATTCCAAACTGCTGCTAAAACCTCGCATGCTGAAATGTTAGTATTTCATAATTAAGGATGTTACACAGAAATTATGTTTTTGTGTTATGTGTAGTTTTTCCCATTCATCAAATATTAGATTGTATTTTACATTATTGTTTGGATGCATTAAAGCTTTTTGCATCCAACTTTGTTGAATAATAACTTATCTGTCATCTGTTAATGTCTGCTTGATAGCTAAACAGCCAAGTCCTGGCATCACAGCTCGAGATATTTGCTAGTTTAGTGCTGTTGCTTTCATATTCATTGTTTGTTCTGTAATGGCCCTTAAACATTTCCCATGCATATTTGAGCTGGAATGATTCTTTACATAATGCCTTAGAGGAAAACAAGGTTCTTCTAATAACAATTAAAATTAGCAATGTTATTAAGCTAAGAATTTAAAATTACATATCCCTTCTGTGCCAATTCCCTTTTATCATTTAAAAAAAAAATCTATTTTCAACAATGTTGTATACCTCATGCATTATACACAACTTCAGTGATTTACTTTTTGTTTTGGCACAAGATCAGTTGAATGATATAAGAGCTAATTTTGTTTTTCTGCTATAATAGCTTGTATAGTCTGCATAATGAATCCTTTCTGAGTTTCATCAGGAGAGTTATGATGTTCATATACTTCTGTTAGTGAAAAATTTTGTTCTTGTTCTCCAAGAAGTTTATTTTACCTGTAATCTGAAAGCACCATTCATGCAGGTATCAGCTATCACACACCATTCACAGCCATTCACTCAGGTATAAGGAAGAGACAAATCTAGAGATGGGTTTTCTTGCTAGGATGGTGGATATTCCCAAGTGAATGCAGGAAACAGAAGTGGGGAAGAAAACATTGAAAGAAGTTTCCAGCTATGCTACACCTTTTGATAAACGACACTGTGATGTTTCCATTGAATCATATAAGAAATGATATCATACTTGGAGAGATGGGCAAAGAAGAGGGTTTCTGTAGCCAGAGAATGGCAAAGAAACAGTGAGGACTAGCAGATCAAGAATTTGAGATATCTGGACTTTTGAAATGTTAGTCCATTTGGAAACATTCCAGAAACTGAGCTCCTTTCCTTTTCCTCGACAAAGAAACGTCTCAAATCAGGAAGATATGAGAGGGGAAGCTGAGAAGAAGCTTTTAACCTACGCTCTCTATGTTCATTATAAAGTAAATCAGGCAAATCAGAGTAAAGCAAGATGTACCAATAAAAGTAAAGGAGTACCAAAGATCCTAGAAGAAAGAACAAATGTTAAAAGAGTAGGTGACAGCTGAAAGGCAGTAGAGCCACTGGAAGGCAGCAGAGGTAGGGAAAAGACCCTGTTGAGGATGAGGCACTAGGTAGTGAGGAATGATGGAAGTGCTTGTGTGTGTACTCAGACCAACATGCGGTGGTGATTTATTTTTATGTTTCTGAGAGAGACGCTGGTATGTTTTTGTTTGCAAGTTTTCTTCAGCAGTGTAAGATTTATTATAAATGTTTATGATAAATCATTATGTGTTAAGTGGATAAAATCAAGCTTAGAGATAAGTATCTTTTAATTTAGAACATCTTTGTAAAAATATTGTGTATCAAGGTGTAGGCATTATCTTTTCTTTGTAGTAATAAGTATGTCTCTGTCTGTCTGGATTTAAACTGAGTGTTTGAATCCTATATTTACTGTGAAAGACAGTCACAGTAGACAAACAGTGTCAACATTGAACACACGTGCTTTGCTTCACTTATTAGAGGTTTGTCATCTGGGCTGTGTAGGCAGAAAAACACGTTCTAATTTAATTGTAGTAATTTCACTCTTATAGATGGGATTCCTAGAAGCTAGATTGCAGTGAATGTCAACTGGAAATCCGTGGCTAAAAGAAGAAAAAGTGTTCTCTGGGTCCTGAGTTATTACATAGACACTCAAACAGGACTTGCAAAAGCTGAAGCCCATCTTTACCGCTGAGATAAAGCAAAGCTTATACTCTTTTTGAAATATTTCAAGAGAATTGATATAGATTGTGATGTCTTACAATGTTTAGGCATTTTCTGTAAATCCCGAACAACTGTATCTATCTAAGCAGATTCCAGCTATGAGACTTAGGAGAACAAAACAGCATGAGGTGAAAGGAAATCTAGCTGATGATATTCTTGATTTTCACATGGTTCTGGTTAGAGTCATTCACAGGTCTCAATCTCAAACATTCTGTGAGAATAAACATTGATCAGATAAACTTCGGAGAATTTTTGTAGGCACTGACAGTGTTGATGCTGGTTTCTGCAGAGATATCTTGATGAGAGGGTAGATGAAATACAGCAGAACTAAGTTCCAGCATGACAAATCCAATAATCTAAGCTTGCTCCAGCTTGCTATCAGCAGGTAATTTTTTCTATCTATAATAGTAGTTTGTCATTAATGTTCTGAGCGTATGTAGCAAAGATGGAGAAGTTCAAGTTAAGAGGACAAAGACAAACCTGGATGAGCCAGAGGGATTTTGCTTGCATGAACACTATTTGAAAAGTACTTTTTGCACTAAGATGAAGATATAAAAACAACAAAGAGCATTAGGGTACAAACAAATAATGCAAAGAAGTAATAGAAAGGTTATGATACCTCTTCCTTTAGCGGTTGCATGTTTCTTAGCCTGGAGAAGAATAGAAATATCACAGAAACTCAATTATTCAGATGACCTGGCCAATCTAAACAAACATACCTCCTAAAGGAACATTTGGCATGAAGAAATAGGTGGGTTTTCCTTTATTCAACACTCAGAGCACTGTATCTCAGTGCCCATTGTGGAAGACTTGAAATTGCAGATATACATCTGTGAAATCTGGGGCTGGAGGAAAATGGATTTTTACATGCCCTCAACCTTAGAAATTGCTCCTGGCCTCAATCTGGGATAATTTTCTCCCTTGGGGCGTGCTGGAAGACACCTCCCTCCTTTACTCCTTTTGAGGAGGTGAAGGAAAGGATGAAAAGCAGGAATGAAAGGCTGATCTTTGTGTGGTGATTACTGGGCATGGCATGAAGAAAATGTTAAGGATTATGTTGCTTTGGATATCTGAAGTGATTGACTGGGTTCATATTAATTTCTACAAATAAGAACAAAAGGTATGCACTGAAATAAATATTTAAAGGAAATTACAGTACTTTGAGTGTATTTCCTTGACTAAAGTTTCAGTGAGGTTGTGGCAAATGCTGCTGCCTCACCCTGAGCTTCAGTGAGGAAATGTTTCCAAACTCAACCACAAAAAGAATCTCTTTTCCCAGATCTTACCAACATTGCACAGGAACAATAAAGTTTTCTCTACCTTAGCAAAATAGAGTTTGTTCGCTGTATTGTGTGAGACTTTGATATACATCGGCTAAAGAAAGTACAGCAACTAAAACATGAGTCATGGCAGCCTGTGTTAATAAAGTCATGGAATCATAGAACAGTTTGGGTTGGGACCTTAAAGGTCTTCTTTTTCCAGTCCCCCTGCCATGGGCAGGGACACCTTCCACTAGACCAGACTGCTCAAAGAGCCCCATCCAACCTGTCCTTGAACAGCTCCAGGAATGGGGCATTCACAGCTTCTCCAGGCAACCTGTAACGGTGCCTCACCATGCTCTAATCTAAATCTACTCTCCTTAAGCTTAAAATCATTACCCCTTGTCTTATCACAAACCTGCCCTTGTAAAAAATCCCTCTCCAGCTCTCTTGTAGGTCTCCTTTTGGTATTGGAAGGCTGCTATAAGAGACACTTTATGAGAGACTATATGAGACTTCATGTGGTGTTACTACTGGGTGATATGGAAGAGAAGTGCTGAAATTGGGGCTTCAGGTTACTATTTATCATGCCTTAGTTGGCTTGCAAAGGTGGTAGATCATAAAGCAAATTGCCACTCTTTGTCAGAAATAAAATTAAGTTCTAATATTATAGAGTTACTGTCTGTCCAGGCTGGCAAGAAACAAGCATTCTGTATTATTAGTTGAATATATATTTGGGATATGTTGTATTCCTTTTCATGACAGAATCACTGTCATGCCTCTTGGAAGGACTTAAGAAGGAAGTGTTCTCTTGATGTACAGTTCCCCAGTATGATGGTTTTATGATGCTTTTGGGAAGCACATTTTTGGATCCTTGTTTTTCTTTTCTTTAAAGATCAAATGCTGTCTTAAGATTTTGGACTAAGATTTTTGATTATCTTATTAAAATTAAAAAAATAGTAATTAAAATTGTTGTTTTAAAAATGATGTCAAATGTTTAAAAGATATAATAAAAAAATATTCAGTCCTTTCAAATAAGGAATTTCATTGAAAAAAGAAATACGAAACTGAAGTATTACGACCTTTTTTTTCTCCCTAGCCAGTCCCCATTTCTGGCTGAATTTATTAGTTGATTTGATTCAAAGTTCCCTAGTTCCAGTTCCCCCATAGTTCATGTACTCTACACAAAAGCTTATTTGCCCAGTTCTGAAGCCAGCCTTAAATCTCACCTCTTTTGTAACTACTCCTTGGAAACAGACTAAATTTCTAAAAGTTGCAAGACTCAGAGTAGGGAGTTTGGCAAAAGACTGTGTTCTCAAGACCTGTATTTTTCTTTTTTAAAGAAAAGATATTAATGCTTTGATGCCTAGTCAGTGTTGTACAGGCAGTAGTAGTCAGTGGGTACAGTTAATATAATGTAATAATGTAATATTTCATATCCTGACCTTTGAAAATTGCTGTCATATATATCCTACACATAGTAAATCTGTTTCACAAAGGTTGGAAGAGTTCCTGAAACATTTTGTTCAATATTAATGTGTGTTTGAGCAAAATGGAGAGAGAGATTTTATGGAAAAGAATGACATTTTCTAGGAACACTTAATTATTTTTTGGCTTTGATATTAAAAATATAATGTTTCAAGGGGCCTAAGTTTTCTCCATTTCAAGACGTGGAAAGCATTAAGGGACTGGAGCATCTCTCTTATGCCAAAAGACTGAGGGAGCTGGGCCTGTTCAGCCTCGAGAAGAGACGACTGACAGAAGACATCATCAATTTCTGTCAGAATCTGAAGGGAGGGTGTTGAGAGGATGGATCCAGCCCCTTCTTGGTGGTGCCAAGCAATAGGACAAGAAGTAATGGGCAGAAACTGATGCACAGAAAGTTCCACCTGAACATGAGGAAAAAATTCTTTACTGTGCAGGTGACTGAGCACTGGGAGAGATTGCCCAGAGAGGTTGTGGGTTCTCCCTCACTGGAAATATTCCAGAACCCTCTGGACACAATCCTGTGCCATGTGCTCTAGGAATGACCCTACTTGAGCACAGAGCTTGGACCAGATGACCCACTGTGGTCCCTTCCTTGGGAGTGGGGCATTACCCATTTTGTATATCTGTAAATCACAGAATTCACAAAATCTCTGAATCTACATCTCTTAAAAGTGTTTTCACACTTTGAGACTCAAAAAACAAAGCTAGATTTTACAGGATATTACAGACCATATTAAACCTAGACATAATTTCCCCACAATAGTGTTTGGGTTTGATTTAATGGAATGCACAGCATTTGTGACTATTATAACTATCAGCCCTTTACTGCGTGGCGCCGAGCACGGGTGTTGTGCTTTGCACACACAGCAAACTCTCTGCCTATGACCTGTAGCCCAGTCTGGAGTGGTTCAGTACAGAAAGTCTCCTCTTGTGTTAGGTAGGTCTTGGCTCAGTTTCCCTGTACATACCTGGTCATTTCTATGCAGCTGATACACGCAGGGGAAACCAGGAAATCTTAATGCCATTCTTTCCCTGTGATTCCTGAAAACAGAGAGAAGGAAAAGCAAAACAGTGCTGTAGAAATCAGTTCTCAGGGATATATTCTATCAGTTCATCCCTGAGGTGCCTTAGAGTCTCACTCTGCTCTCTGCTTTCCACAAATGTAGCTGGATTATTATTTGTATTAATTAATAATACTATCAGTATTTATTATTATTTTGGCTGTATGTGCAGAATGTATTACATTTGATGATTTTAAAAAGTCTTTTACCATCTTTTTCAGACTGATAAAAATAATGTTTGATTCCAAAATAACTGAAAGTGAGTTAGTGGCAGAGGTACTACATGGAAATGTCACTGCAACAATCCTGACAGAGGAGAAGTAATAATTAAATGCTTTTCAAACACTAGGATCCAAGCCTCAGAGCTGCTTAGTTTAAACGCTGTACGTCCTGAAGCCCACTATGAAGTATTTATAGAATAGAGACTGAAAGGTAGTCGAACTAAGCACTGACAGTCTAAAGTAAATGAAAATAATTAAAGGAAGCAGTATAGTGTGTAGTACAATTTATAGAAAGTCAGGATAAAAATAGGTGAGGATCAACATATACACTAAATTACATACATTGGTGACTATTTAACATCTTGTGTCTGTCATGTATTTGCTTTATTTACTGTGAAAGCTAGAAAGAAAAATGGTCATAAAATATTTAAGAGTCGGTGGAGATGGAAAAAATGTTTTCCCAAGGTAATGGACTCCTCCAGCTATTAGGCAATGAAGCAAAGTAGAAACATTTATTTTCCAGGCAGAAGGCAGTGCTTCTGAGATAAATTTCTATGATAATGAACATAAGGCAGAAATTCAGTGTAATGAATCCAGAGGTATCTGGTTTTATACAGAGAGCTCTGAATGAGCAGGGATGGCTTTTCTCCACAGCCTGGCTGTGGTGCCCCAGCCCCATTTCCCACATCAGTCCTGCCAGGGCTCCGTGTGCTCAGTGTCCATCTCCAGCAGCGTGTTGGCTCCCAGAGACTGGTGCTGGCTGAGACCATATGTTTCTTCTCTGACAGAAGTGATGTTGGTAGCGTGAGGGGCAGGCTCTGACAAACTGCTTTTTACTGCACAAGTCTCCTTTATTTGCTTCCTATGAATGAAAACCTTTGCAATGGACAGAAGAAACTCCAACCCTCTTTCCCAATGATTTTCGTAGGTGACATTGCTTTTCCCCATAGTTATTTTTTTGTGCAGCTGCTGCCCCCCCTGCCCATTTGCTTCAGAACAGTGTTTCCCCCAACCTTCCAAACACCACTTCAGACAGGCTTTTAATCCCTCCTCCTCATGCATCTCCTGTGCTTTGCTCTGGGCACAATCAACACTTTGTTTTCCTGCTGACTTCTCACAGTTTGATTCTCCATATCTTGCAGTCTCAGATTTAATATATATTTGACAGTACAGAGCATTTGAAAAATTCCCTGACTTCCCTACCTTTCTCAGCACTTCCCCTTTCTTTAATATTTGCTCACCATTTTAACATTACTTTTATGAATTTTCATATTTAAATGTCATCTTTGGCTAGGTTTTTTTTTTAAACATCTGAACAGGTATTTCTTCATCAAGCTAAAAAATATTTGCTTTTGCCTTAGTAGAATTCCTTTCTAATCCTTCAGGCAAACAGTCACCAGCCTCAAAAAGTAAATTGGTAAATGCATTTTTGATTTTTTAAATAAATATTTTGTTAGAATATTGTCACTAGAAAGCATTAGAAGTCAAATAAATAAGTAAATGCAACCTGGTGATACTTTTAAAATTGTGCAGGATAAACTTCAGAAAGTCAGAATTAAATAAAAGCTTTTTGTCACTCTGAGCTGTAGCACTAGGTCCTAGGCAGATCAGGCTCAACTTGCCAAAACTTCCCCTTGTGATTTGAAGTATACGTACCTGATGCTTGGACTGTTTGATCTTAAAATGTCACTGAGGCTATTTGTGCCGGGTCATATCACTTCAAACAAAGCATTTTATACTCTTCTCCCTCCTTTCCTCTTATCTGGTAGGTGGATAGCTCTCCTAGTGCTTAATGTAAAACCATTAAACAGCACTTTTTCTTTTATCTTAAATCACTGCTTTCCTAAATTGATACTATAATCTACTTTAAAAAATGGATATCAGGGATACATATATAATAATAGTAGTAATAAACACTGCTAGACTTCCCCAAAGTGCCATTAACACTTAACATTTTTGTTACCATTGCTCTGTTTTATGGGCACAGTTAATGAATACAGAAATACCTGGGGACTCTCCCTTCGTCTGTGTTCCACTTCTGTGTTTGATAACTGTCACTCAAGTTAGGTTAAAACATTTCATGACAATAATAGGGCTCAGGCATCAGCTTAGGCAACTTTAGGAGTCAGCTTTTCAGTGTTTTATAGTCAGATTTGTTTATTGGATTCAATCTTATTGGCAATGTGAAGATTTATGAGTATTCACATGGCAAATGCAGGTACCTGACCTGGCTCTGCCTGTCCCATGGTCAGGTCTCGGAGCATTGGGTGGCAGGGATGTAGAAAGAGCTGGGGTAGCTGCATGCAAGCCTGGTTGAGACTTGAAGAAGTGTGTGGTAGCTGTAGTGAGGTGAGTCTGTGCTGTTTACAGGTACTGACTGGATAAGAAATCTGTTCAGCACTGCTGGTCATAGCATGGGTTTACCACCTCAGGTGTCAGTGAAGCTCAGGAGGCAGTGCTGTTTGGTGAATTGTGTTTGGTGCAGGCACTGAAACATGCAGGGGGGTTAAACAAAGACAACAATATCCCCATCCAGCTGAAGGCAATAAAAACCATGCAGAAAGGTGAACATTCTGGAAAACTACTGGAGTCTGATATAAGGCATGTTGCAGTAGTAAAGTACATGCTATTCTTTCCTTAAAAAGTGGGAATTTACATATGATGACCAGATTTGATTAGTGTGATTAGTGTGATTGTTAAATTTGATTAGTGTGTGCAGATAATGGGTACTGGACAACAGTATAAAAGTGGTCCTGTTTATTTATTTCTGAAGAGTCCACACATTTGGACTTTTAATTTAAATTTGAACCTATGTTTTGAGTACTCTCCACTCCCATCATTTAAGACTCATCCCTTTTATACAGAGTAATATGTCCCTAGCCCTAGATGAAACCAACTTTCTTGACTGGCTGAAAATCAGAAGTGTAATATACCAAATAATTTCTTAGATTATAATTACTATCTGTAAAACAGAGAACTCAGTGAGTTGAAGATCATCAGACAAATAAGTAGAAAGAGAAGACCTCCATATACATGCTATCTTCATTTAAGAAAAGGAAATCTAAACTACACTAGAGGTCACTGCAGGTGAACCTTAGAAATACTGAACCTCTGAATTCATTTACAGGAAGTTCAGGAAAACAAAAGTAGACTGCTGTAGTCACCCTTACCTGTTATTTCAAATTTTCCCCCAGTTTAGGTAGGGAAAAAAAAAGGTAAAATCAGTTCAGCTCTTGTAGACATATTATTTTCTGACAATATTTTAAAAGCTGTGCAGGCTGGAGATATCTACATGAGGGAGAGCAAAATTTAAAACCAGTCATTATAGTCCCAGGCTAGAACTTCCTTTCCTGAGGGACACAAAGGATAGCCAGCAAAGGGCCCCCCAGATGACTGAATAAACACTGCTCTGCAGTTTCTCATGACTATAATTCTTTTGTTTTGTATTACTGTGGTCATGCTTATTTTTTCCATGGTGCCCAGGAGGCCTAAGCAAGGGTGAAAATTCTATTCTGTATCTCTAAACAGCTACTTGGAAAGACAACTCCAGTTCCAGAGGACTTACTGAGAAGAGACTGTGTTTATGAGTAAGGTTGTTTTCAATAGTGACGGGTAAGCATACTCAAATATACCCTCACAAATACACTATTATTCAACTCACAAAGATGTTTTCCAGGTAAATAAAGAAACATGTATATTCACATCAATATAGGGAGCCATGAGTGTCTATCTCCTGCTTCTGAAAATTCAACTCTATGTACATAGAAGTGGAAAACAACAGCTGGGAGGGAGGGAATTTGGGGTACAAATGAACACCAGACCCAGCTGCAGATTTGCATTCTTTGACATCTGGTGCTGAGTAGACACTGGGGAATTCTGTGACAACATGAGATTTTTTGCATCTGTCAGCTAAATCTAGCAATTCTCTTTGGGACAATTGCATGGATGAGGTTGATCTCAGAGTGCTGTTTTAAGCCCGAACAAAATAAAAGAAGAGGACTATATCTGATTTGGACCCTCAATTCACAGAGCTGGCAGGTTGCATGAATTGGAATCACACATCTGTTCTGCATGAGTTTGCAAGATAGCTTGCATAAAATGTGAACATGTTTGATTTCAGGAGTGCTGTGACTTGGGGCCACTAAAGCCTTTTGGTGCATGATGAAAGGGGTTAAGAGAGTGTGTGTGTGTGTGTGTGTGTGTGTGTGCGTGCACATGTATGTGGGGAATTCAATTAAAGGACAAAGACCTATACAGTTTAAAAAATGGACTTTCAACACTTCTCTGAAGATTACTGGAATGTCATACTAAATCCAGATACTCAAGGAAAAGAATGTTGTGACCACATGAAGCAATTCCCTGATCTGAAGTAATCTTGCCCTTACCTTTGTACTTTTACCTCATTCCAGTACAGCTGATCCTTTTTTTTTGAGATGAGGAAAAATCTTGTGCCTTATGCCAAACCAGTTTGTGGTTTACATGCAAACAAAGGAGTGAGAGTTTGATCATCAAAGACGTTTCACATCATTATACATTGTAAATCCTCATGTGCTCTCTTTGTCATTATATAGTGTTTGACACTACACATTGTAAAATATCACTGCCAAATAAAATCAGATCACTAATGCATGGAATTTTACTTTAGTCTGTGCTTCACAGTAATTGCCATTCTTAAGAAGGGAGCTGCTTAATTTAACAGGATTCTTCTTTGTATGCCACTAGGATAAACACAGACCTCATATGAAAGCATTTAACCTCCCTTCCTCATAACTGTGGATAACCAGGGGTGGGTGTAGACAGGCCAGAGAGTGGTGCTGTGAAGTCTGTGGCTGTGACCTTTCCACCTCAGACATCTGAGAGCACACACTGCAGCAGAGCTAATGAAAGTGCCCTTTCTCGATGAACTCCTGCTTCACAGTCCCTGCCATGGTATATTGCATAATCTGCGACGATGTCAAAACGATCCGCAGTGCAGAAGATGAAATAAGTCTTCTTCCTTCCTTCCTTCCTTCCTTCCTCATCTTCCTCTCAGATAGGCTGCTTGAATTGCTTTTGTTTTGGGATGACCCTTGTTCCAAGTGATTTCTGCACCGAAAGGAAAGCAAAGAGCTTTTTACAGCTGCTGCTTGTAGATCATGTCTGTGGACTCTTCAGATATAAATCAACAGGACCATTTTTATGCTGTTGTCTAGTCCCCATTATCTGCATATATGAATCAAATTTAAGCCATTTTAGGATACAGTGATGGAACAAGTTATTGTGTTAGAATGTCGTTTTTTTAATGACAAGTGACATTGTGCTATTGTCATGAATATATGAAGAAATACTCTGAACTGCTTTGGCTCCCAGTTGTCTCTTTGCAAAGTAATCTTTGTGCTACACGTGGGATGGCAAATGTTTCTCTAATACAGCCCCTGACTCCTTTAATTATGGCTTATTACCCTGTGAAGAAAAAAAAGCAACTAAAGCTCTTAAATACCATATTAATGACAGCTATAAATGTAGATATTACCTTAGTAGGGCTGTAATAGAGTCTGGTATGCTGAATAAAAGTCCACCATTTTCTAAAAATATACTGCTGTAACTCTGAAAGAGACACAGGTGGGAGCTTACCAGGAGAAAATAGGCTTGGTTGACAACTTGTGGCTGACAAATGTTAAAACCCAATTTCTGAGAAATTCTCGGTTGGTTATAAATCAGGCATGAGAGAAAATTTGCTCCCTTGAGACAACTGCCAAGTTTTTGCTCTGGATATAAATGCAGTTCCTTATAAGCAGAATGTGTTTACAGCTTGTAAGATACCTGCTATTTTTAATAATGATTCTCAACAAGCTGACAATAGAATTTTTTGTTTGTATTAGAAAGTGTTGGTATGTCTGTGTGGTTTTCGTGTGTCCATGCATGGGAATGTAAGCCTTGCACATACTATGCAGCCTGTGGGGGGCCATGATACGTGGTATTCAAGTCATGCAATTAATTAAGTCCAGGCCACCCTAAGGCACAAGTCCCAGGGCGTGCACACATCAACCTTTCTAAAACTGGAGCACTAGTTTACAACACTGACACGCCTAAGCAAGGGATTGACATTAACCTCGTGCTAGATTTAAATCATTCTAGGCAGTCTGTTTTGAATTTCCAAATGTGCCGTACTGTTCTAATGAGTTAATTCATTTGGTATCCATTTCCTCCTGTCAGCTGCTTTTGGAAAATAAATTGTGCATTGTTATCTTAGCCTTGTCTATCCTATTAATGGTTTAGGAAACGCAGCTGAAGATTATCTAGAGTTTTCTATGGCAGAGGTTGACCTGTGACAATGGGATGATCAATCACATCTTGAAGGAGTCAGAAACTGTGAAATCCTTATTCATTTTGTTTTCTGTCTGCAGTGCAGTTTTTTAAAAAAAATGTTTTCCACCATTTGTGCAGAGGAGTGAAAACAAAAGTGTTGTCCAGAATTTTTGAAAAACACCTATTTCAGTGTTTAAATGTCATCCACCCAATGAGGGTGGATATAGCAATATACTACAAATTCCACATTTCCCAGCAGTATATTAGAAGTTTTCTCTGTTGCCTTTTTGTTTGCTGTTAGTGATTATATTGACAATACCCTGATGTTTTCTGGTGTTTTGTGATGCATTCTTAGGCCAGGTGTGAGTGGGGATGGATGTAGTGCTCCCACCCCACAGTGTCTGTCAACACTGGACTCACAAAAGAGCGTTGTCCAGCAGGACCCTGGTGTTCCCCAAATGCTCATCTCCTTCAGCTCAATGGTGCAGCCTTCACCTGTCAAATCCTGTCCCCTGCTTCCCAACACGTTAAAGATGGCAGTACTTGTATCCTCTAATTCACTCTGGTGAGAGGCACTACTTTTAACTGGTCCTGCCTGAGTTTAGAAAACAAAGCTACCCAGAGTGTCTCTGATTCCTGTCGAAGAGCTGGAAAAACTCCCACAAGAGACAATTCCTGTCTATTAATCTATTAGTTGGCAGCAGTAGCCTTCCCTGCTCTTTCCAATCCTACCACCACTTCCAAGAACTCACAGTTTTTCTTTACACACCTTCCTCAGTTTCCTAGCAAGCATTTCAAATCTGCTATTCTATGATTATGCCAGCAACGAATTTTTAGAAATGCTTAGATATCTTTGCTCCCTAGAGTTCTGGCTGGGTTGCCCATGTCAGCTTTCTGCACTGTGCTTCCTGCTAACCCCACTGCAGCACGCAGCACACAGCACAGCGTTACTTGTGCCCACACTCTCCCTTCTCTCCAGCCACAATTAGATCATCTCAAAATATCTGTACTGCTCAGAGGCTCTAGATCTGATGTGAGGGTTCTTAGATTAATTTAGCACAAGTAGTTTACCTTGGGATTTAAACAAGCTACTATTTTAACAGCCCTGAATCTTTTTGGCTGTCCCTGTGCTGAAGTCCTATGCTTCCCATAGGATCTGTGGGAATAAAAAGTATATAAAAAGAAAAAGAAGCACAAAATTCTTAGCCTTTCAGCCCTTCATTTCCCTGTGACTTTCAGACAGTTCTGACTTCCACACTGGAGAGACTCAGAGTTATTTTTTTACGAGAAACAGATTGAATGCGCAGATTTTCATTGATCTCAGTGCAAGTGAAGTTCACCTCTCTGAAGAATCTCCAAAGAGTCTAACACATGGTGCCAGGAATAGTCAGGACCTTGTACTTGAGTCTGTTTTCTCCTGCACTTCCCCTGTCCTCAGCAGGTGGTGGAAAGACCTCTTTATTTTCCCTCATTACGCTTTTCATTGTTGCAAATGGCTTTGACCATTTTAGCCTTACTTTAACTTAAGCCACCGAAGTGAAGCCCTGAGTTGCCCTTTAATCCTGAACTGAGAGCTGAGTGGGAACAGAAGCTGCTTACACAGTAGTGAGGAAATCCATTCTCTGAGAAGGAATTCTCTACAGCCTCACGTGGCATTGCCTGAGCACAATCCTCACCAGCACTGATGCGACGCACAAATCTGAGCTGGGCCAAATAACTTGCACCCTGTGCACATCTGAATTTCCATTTTCTCAGAGTGTTTCACAGTGAGCATAAAAATCCCCTCCTCTGGAGGTGCTGGTTACTCTTGGATGGCTCTGTGTACCTTGTGTGGCCTGCATTTGCCTGGCATTTTGCTGGTGTCTGTGGATAGCTCATACTTCCCTTGGTGTTGAAGAGCTGCAGCTGCACATATGCAAGATACTCCAGGGAGAAATGGACCACAGTTTGATGTTCATAAATAGCCTCTCAAATCCAACAACTGTGAAGGAAAATGCAGTCAATGCTTCTACTTCAATTTTATCCTTATTTTTACAAAATTGTAACAATAATGAAAAATGTAATGTATTCTCTGTAACAAAAATTGGTGAAGTTCCAGTGGAGTCCATGCAATTGCATCAAATATGCCAGCAGAGAATTTGGCCCATGAAGGGAAAAGAAGTCTCAATAATATTATACTCTCAACATGAATATTTATTTTCTCACTGCCAGTACCAAAAGACCATTTTCTCTGTTCAGAACTCTGACTGCAATTTTTACTATCAAGAATATGGTTTTTAAATAGAAAAATAAAGAGTAAACTATGATAATTTACAATAACTACATTATTTTAGCCTTAATTTTCAAGTGAAAACATTACCAAACTAAATTTCAGATAGCATTTTATTATGTGCAAACCACTGTTGATATAATAACTTCTATTTTAGGTTGCTAGCAAAGAAAAGAACAATGTGACCCATTTAGAAACTGGCTCACAGAAAAATATTAGCAAGCCATTTATCATTTCTATTTAATTTTGGTGATAAGCACCTTTTGATAGAAACATTTCTTTGTTACAAAACTAACAGTAGCATAGGACATATTTGACCATAATGCATGTGCTTTGCAATGGTACTGAGAAATGGACTTTCTGTTTGTTGCCAGTTGTTTGGAAAAGAAATAAAAAAAGGGAAAATTCTCACCTTTGAATTCTTTGGTAGATGGAGCCTGATTTTTGAAATCTCTGATTAAAAGGCAAATCACACTCACAAAGCTGGAGTGCTGCAATGGCTGGATACAGCCTGACAAAAGCGATCCAAGAGGTCTCTACAGTGCATTGAAGGGCCATAATGCAAAAATAATATTACAGAATTCCTGGTAATAACACAAACATTTCTGATACAGGTGCCTGAGGAGGGGAAGAGAAGAGATGCTCTGCAGGACCTGATTTTCACAAACAAGAACTGGATGGCAATGTGGATGCCAGGAGTAGATGTGACCACCATGGAACTCAGGATCCTGAGAGAAGACAGCAATTTAACTACCCTGGACATCAGGAAAGCAAACAACGGGACCTGCTTGGAAGAATCTCACGTGACGCTATCTTGCAAAAGAGAGGAGGAATTCAGGAGGGCTGACTGATTTTCAAGGATCCCCTCTTCCAGACTCAGGAGTTGTTGATCCCTACCTGCAGGAAGTAAAACAAAGGTGGGAGGAGGCCTGCAAGGATGAACAGGAAGCTCAAAGGTAAAAAAGAAGCATTCAAGAGGTGGAAGTAGAGTTAGGTCATATGGGAGGAATATAGAGACACTGACCAAGCACGCAGGGATCAGGTTAGTAAAGTCAAAGCCCGCTTGGAGTTGAATCTAGCTAGAGATGTGAAGGGCAAAAAGGGAGCTTTCTGCAGGTACATCAGCAGCAAAAGGAAGACTGGGGAAAATGTAGGCTCACTGCTGAACAGGACAGGCCACTTGGTGACTAAGGACACAGAAAAGACCAATATACTCAGCGCTCTTTTCTCATTGGTCTCTACTGGTAAAACCAACCTTCAGGGATCTCAGGTCCCTGAGACACGTGAAAACATCAGGAATAAGCAAGAATTGCCATTGTTGAGGAGGCCCAGATTAGGGGACACTTACACGGATGGAATGAACACAAGTCCATGGCACTTGATGGGATGCAAGTGCTGAGGGAGCTAATGTCACTGCAAGACCTTCCTTAAAATGCCATCAGGGAAGAGTCCTGATGACTAGAAGAAAGCCAGTGTCACTCCTTTCTTTAGGAAGGAACTACAGGTCGGTCGGAGCAGTGGATGTTGTTATCTTGAGTTTAGCAAGGTTTTTGACACTGGCTACTGTAACATCCTTCCTGGTCAATCAATGATGTACAGACTAGATAACAGGAGTGAGTTGGAATGAAAATTGCCAGAACTGCTGGGCTGAAAGCACTGTGATCAGCCACACAAAATCCACCTGGAGACCACTCAACAGAGGTGTACACTGGAGATTGATATTGGGGCCAAAAGTGTTTAACATCTTCATAAGTTACCTGGACAGTGGGACAGAGCGCTCTCTCAGCAAGTTTAGAGATGATAGAAAACTGGAACATGTGGCTGCTACACCAAATGTTTGTGACTGGAGAAACATGCTGAACAGAAACCTCTTGAAGTTCAAAAAAGGGAAATGCCAAGTCAAAGGAACCCATAGAACCACAGGTACCCATAAAAGCTGTGGGGTCAACCAGCTGAAAAGCAGCTTTAATACAAAAGACCTTCTGGGCTTCATTAAGAAGAGAGTTGCCAGCAGCTCAAGGGTGGTGAACTTGCCCCTCCACTCAGTGCTGCTGAGTCCACATGTGGAGTTGTGTCCTGTTCTGGGCTGTCCAAGATGAGAGATGTTGAGCTACTGAAGAGAGTCCAGTGCAAGGCCAAGAAAATGGCTAAGGAACTGGAGTGTCTCTCCTAACAGGAAAGGCTGAGATAGTTGGGGTGATTGAGCCATGAGATAAGAAAGCTCAGGGGAATCTCATCTATGTGAATAAATACCTGATGGAGGTGAGTGAAAAGGATGGAGTCAGGATCTTTTCAGTGGTGCCTAATGACAGGACAAGAGTCAACGGAACAAATGAAACACGGGAAATTCCACTTAAATGTAAGAAAAACAGTAATTTCTGTGAGAGCAGTTGAACACTGGCACAGGTTTCACAGAGAGGTGGTGGATTCTCCATCCTTGGAGATATTCAAAACCCAATGAGACGTGGCCTTGAAAATCTGCTTTAAGCTGACCCTGCTTTGAGCAGGGAGTTTGGACGAGTTGGTTTCTAGAGGTGCTTTCCAATCTCAGCCATTCTGTGAACTTATTGCTTATATAATAAACCAAAAAGTGTTGGCTCTGTAGAAAGCCCCATGTCACAGTCTGGATGCAATCATTCTCTTCTGCTGCTAATAAGTTCTGTTAGAAAGAATTCATGTATAAACCTGTGGGGTGTAAGTGCATGTGGGATCCTGACATCCAGGGAGACGGCAGGGACCTTTTGGCACCTGATTCTGGGGTAGATGGGGGATGCTTTGCTGCTCCTCAGCAGCTGCATTCCTTAGAGGCTGGGCTTTCCCATCCCCAGGTAGGGAGCACAGTGAGCATGACGACCTTGGTCCGTCAGCCTGCTGGAGAGGAGGAGCGAGGTGCTGGTGGGGAACAGCTGTCCCTGCTGGCACTGGGGCACCTGGGGAGCCCTTCTCTCAAGGAGAACCTGCAGCTGATTTTTCCAGCCTACTTTCTAGACCTTTTGTGCTGATCTCACAAAGCACAAAGGGAATAGAGCAGGGCTGGGAATATGTGTGAAAAAATATCTCCCCCAGCCTTTTACATACTGAACAGAAGGAGTATGTAACAGCATGACTTTTGTACCAGTTCCATAGAGATAAAACCACTTTGGAAAGCAGGTTTTTTCATAGTTTAGGAAAACTAATTTTCTGCCCCGCTTTGAATTAGACAAAGTAATTTTATTTTCTCTCCAAGTTCCTATTATTGTTATGACTATTATCAGCAATGAATTATTTTGAACACCAAGCATAAGAAAGCTACATTATTTTTTTACATCATCCTTTTAATAGTAAATTTTGGCCTAGACCACTTACTCTGTTTAGGATTAATGCAATCATGAGTCTTATTTTCAGTAGCTATGAAGACATTTTAAAGCAAATTGAGGTAGCTGATATCTTCTCTAATGCATTTTTAATGTATAAGACATTGTAAGGACCAGAAAAGCATTCTGTGCTCTGAAATATAATTTGACAACAACAAAAAAAAAAACAATAAAAAAGAAAGTAAGATAAAAACAAGCTAACAGAACATATGGGAGAGTGAAAGATACAGCCATGCTATTAGTGTCCAGTTAGCTAATTTTATTGGGATTTCCAGCATATGAAAGATGAATATGATAACTGGTGGGGGTATGAGGATGTTGTGATATTAATAAGAATGTAATTCCATAAGAAATTGTCTTGTGATTTATAGCTAATAATATTACTGAAATGAGGCTAATGAAGGCAATCAATCCTATATAATACATTTTTGTAAATCTGATTCTCAAAGCATTTCTGATAAAAAGAGGATGGATTTGTCTTCTAGCAGCAATCCCTGCTGACATGAGAACTCCCACTGAAATCAATTGACAAGCAGAGAGGGGAGTAAATAAACCTCTGCGGATGCACTTCTGCTCTGCCTTGCTTCTGTAGTTCCTCTCTCATGACAGTGCCCTTAGAGTCACATTTTCTGTAAGAAAACTGCTCCAGTGCATCTGGAGCGCAGTCTCAGACCTCACTGCTCTACTAATGAACTCTGCCTGCTCTGAAAGTTGCCTTTGCTCTTGCTGACTTGGGTACAGATCGCAAAGACCTTTGCTGTGCTATATATACCAGTCTCTCCAGACTTTTGGGTATTTATGCAATTAGCTGGTCTATGCTGCACCCCACGCTGCTTGGTTTTACTGATATTATTAAACTAAAGGAAGGCAAGCTTCATTGTATTTACTCATTTTGTAGGAACACTGCAGAATGCACGTTTTCCCACCCCAGACTCCCTTCCTTTAAGCAACTGAAATCAGCTTCAGTGAGATTTAGCAGATCCTTGAAAACATACAGACACTTCTTCCCCTCTTTGTCCCCTTCCTTGTCTGTTTCATTACCAATTTTCCATGGAAAGAACAATGTGATTTATAATATGTATCTTTATACCATTCAGAAGAACACCTATTTCTTCAGAAAAATGTCATGGGATATATTTAAAATGACAGAAATTTTAGAAATCTGGCAGTACTTTGCTTTGCTTGAAGTACAGACTCATAGCTCTCCTTATGAGGGGATGTCTACAATGAAATTACTAATCTTGTGAATAATTACGAGGGAGATGATATGGAGTTGGGCTGAAGGCTGTAGAATGAGCCTGCAGAAGCACAAAAGAGCACATGGCAGCACAAAGGAGCACATAGTGGCTCAGAAATTTGTCTCTCCCAAACCCCGGGGGGAGGAGCCTGCCAGGAGCTGGCAGGCGGGTCACCCAATACAGAGACATTCAAAGGGTGTGCTGCTGACATAGCAGTGTGTGATAGGTCATGTAAGTGTATAAAACCAGCTTGTTTCTGTGAATAAAAAGATTCAGTCTCCCTGCCAGACTGGGTCTGTGTTTCAATCACCAACAAATAATTTCGTGGATGTTAAAGTGTGACCTCTGTTCTGGGTAGACTGTGACGAGAAGCTGCCATACACATCTCCTCAAGCCCAACACCTTCCTCTTCAGGGTTCTGGAAATGGACATTATAGCAGAGGTTTCTGTCCCTGTCACCATGCTTATTTAAGTCAATGGCAATAACCTTTTTGATGTCAGTGAGGCAGGATAAAATCTTGTGTAAACAGCCAGCGCTGACATCTTTCCTCATCTCAAGAACCTTGCTGACATCTGATTTAACACCTTACATATCCACCTCCCCCAAATACTTAAGTAGGCACAGATATGTGCAGCAAGGAGGTATAATGGTGAAGAAAAGGATGTGAATAAAAGGTTGGATTAAAGGTATAGTGCTATAGACAAGATCATACCATCTATTTTTTTGCGCAAGTTTTTTGTATATCTCAGTTCCAAGCAGCTGTTGTGGCAAGCAGCATGAGGCACAGGAGATTATAGCCAAAAATATATTTGAACCATCAGATGCTTGGAAGAACTGAAGTCTTATCTGAGCTTGGTGAGAAGAACCTGAGAAATGACACAGAATGGAGAAACTCCAGCAACACAGCAAACAAGGGAATGGATACTGGTTTCAAAAGAAAAACAGTTGATTATATTTTGTCAGAAAAGGAAATATTTTAGTCCTGACTGGTTTTTTGTGCTTGAGATTACTTATGAAAACTATTTAGCACAGTTTCATAAGTAGCACAGATTAAATCCTGGCACTGCTGTGCTGTCATCACTGTAAATTCATTAATGTTTCACTGAACTGTTCTAATGCCATTAGACTGCCCCATGTCACATGTGTTGTGTTTATGAATGCTCTCTTTGTCTCCCTGCGTAGCAAGGAAGGTGAAAGGCACTGGAATTGAACTGATGCTTCAAGCCAAGAATCTTTGCAATCATAAATAAAGTAAGTCCCCTCAGCTTAACATTCATTGCCTCCTTTCTCATTTAAAAACAGATGTCAGCACAAGGAGAAGGCAGGTGCAGAGTGCCTCTTTCAGCTGCTTTTGAAGGAAAGCAGGAAGTGAATAAGTCACAGGGAGCTGTGTTGTTCGGATCTTCAGAAAGCATTTATAGTTTCTTGATGCGTTCCTGATAATGAGGGTATGAGATGCCAGCTCTTTGGAAGTTACAGCATGAACTGTTGCACTCTCCATCAACTCTGATGGATGCGGTGTGTATGGGAATATAATTTAAATGAGGACATGAGGAATGATTTATAAAGTTACCACAGAAAGTACTTAAGAAAAAAATGTCTAACACTAGAAAAAATGTCGGGCGTAGTTGAATGCTATATAAACTACAAAGTTTCTTATAAACTGGAAACCCCCAAATGGATGCTCTCCATACGTTGCAGCACTGTCTGAAACTGCATATAAATACCTGGAATAGTAGCTGTAAAATATTACAATTTACAACAGCCACACTCCTGAACCTAATGAAGGCCACAAACTGATGGTTGCCAATCACATTATTGCTGTTAAAGCCAGCAGCAGTGTAATCTGAGAGCATACTATGTTGGGTGTGTGGTGAGAATCTGACTACTGCCATTTTCCCCCTTAGGCAATCCAACTTCCACACAAAACTGTGTCCTTTTTAAATGAGGGCAAGATCAGACACAGTATGTTCCACAGTCTCTACAAGACACCACACTGAGGTGAGTAGAAAGGAATAAACAGCACGCCACACTGAGATGAGTAGAAAGGAATAAACAGCACTATAGCCTCTCTCTCCTCTCTTTTCACATCTGTCAAGTCTGATGTGGGTGGAAACACGCTATTCTTTGTAAGGAGCTGGCACAATTTGCCCTCATTAGCAAAGCATGCCCACTTTTTTTTGCCACTCTTGCTGTACCTCATTTGAAACACCACACTGCAGGGATTTTGCACAGTGTCTGGGATTTTAACTATGAAAGGAGAAGTTTACAAGAAAAATGCCTGCAGCTTCCTGGGCTTGATGGACTGCACTGTCTGGCATGGATTTCACTTTCCCTGTGACACTGAATAAGCACTGCCACAGAACAACTTGCTTTGATGCCCTATGCTAGCAAAGAAGTTCTGTGATAAACAAGGTTTTAATCTTGTATTTCCACACTTTTACTAAGTAAATTGCAACTTGACAAAGCTGTGTGTCAATGACTGTGCCAAAAGCTCAGCCTTAAACAGAGATGGTAAAAGAGGGTAGGAGAAAAAGTGCTCACAGGAAGCACACAGAAGAATTGTACTTTAGAACCTTTGTCAGTGCTTTGATTTAGTGCCATGAGTCTTGCTGCAGCAGGCCTTCTACTAAGTGCTAGTGTAAACAGTCCAGGAAAACTCCCAAGAACCTATAAATGATGCCTTGCGACCTGAAAAGTATCTTCTGCCTCCCTGAATTCTAAGGAGGGATCTGCCAAAGCAAAAAACGTGCCGGGACTCACAAGGAGCCTGCTCGTTCTTGTGATAAAGTCTCTATGGAAAGAACTGTAGTGTAATCAAAGTACATAAGTAGCCAAATCTCAGCATCAGATTTCCAGGAAAAAGCCTTGCTGGCTCCTTCCATATGATGCCAGTCCACGTGTGTCACATAGAACAGCTGCTGATGAGCCATCTTCTGCACAAAGGGAATACCCAGCACTTAAATGTATGTTAACGTACCCCAGAGTTTTTCAGTGCCAAAATGAGCAGTTTGGGAAGCAGCGCAGGAATGTAAGTAGCAGAGGACCTTTTCTGCTTACCTGCAAGTCGTCTTGTTGCCTGAAATATTTAAAATATCCTGAAGTATTGCACTGTCTCCTGGTGCCACTCCTCTGTTCCTTTCCCAGATGACGAGAGGCTGAGCTTATCTGCTTCGCTGATGCAGATACAACAAAGCACACTATGCTATGAACTAACTCCCTTCCTGTGGAACAAACATTAGGAAGCAGCTGAAGACTCCTGTGTTTCAATGTAAACCAGAAAATGCCTGTTTTCAGATTCTTAAACAGGAGGGTGCAGACTGTGAAATACAAAATCTAATCGCAAGGATAAAAAGTCTGATCTCAAACTCTTCTTTTTAGTGAAGAAATCTTCACTGATGCCTTCCCCCCTGCCCTTTTTATACAAAACTGCAGTACATGGATGTGTTGTAGGACATTGATTAGGTATTAGAGCCACTGGATAAATTACTGCATGGAAATCTGGAGTATTTTTGGAAAATATTTCATATTCAGTGGGGGAAAGTATTTCTATTTTTAGTGGTAGCTGTTTGAAGTTGTTCAGTGGCTTGTAAAGTTACCAGATCCTTTTCATTTTTGAATATGAACATTTCTGTGTCTGTGCAAGATCTCAGTTTTTGAGGCTGTGGTTCTCTTTACCACACATCTAATCAGAGCCAAGTATTACTACATTATTTTTGATTATATTATCACCCTGGAAGAATACTAATTAAAGAAATCAGTGTTCAATGTTTCTATACAAAGCATTTAAATTAGAACACAATCAGTTGCTTCCTCCTAGTTATCTACATGACACATGATGAATGATTGGTAGAATATAAATCCGAATGGAAATATCTTCTCTTCCAAAGTTCCAGTTGATCAGTTTTGAATTGCCAAACTGAGGGTGTGAGCTAAGAGCCGCTCTAGCAGCACTACAGTGGCACACTGCCTGTCATTTACTGCCTGTCCTCCTTTTAGGAGGACTTGTTCCTTCCTAATTAGTATCTGCAGTTGGCCACTGGACTTTGAAACTGCAAACTGCTTTCTGCATCTTTTGTTTCCTGCTGTATATACACTGAAATCACACTGTTTGTTATCTGTCACTACGATTACAAGCAGCATGACTTAAAAGGAAACAGATAGAAAAATGTCAATGAAAATAGCGAGCTCTTTCCTGACTATAAAATGTGACACATTTCTGTAACCAAAAATAGAGCAGTGGTACTTAGAATCTGGTGCTGATTCAGTGGTGAGTAGAAAAAAAATGAATAGAAATAAGTAAAATAAGAGTAAACAAATATTGATATGTAGTAGAAATTTCGGGCTATAAAAATATTGATGAACACTTCAGGAAAAATCTATAACCAGGTTTCACACAAATTTGTAATTTTAAACAAAATTTTTCACACAAATTTGTATTTTTTTGCAAATTTTTTAACTACATTAATTAGAGAAGAAACTCAAAGTCATTACTGTCTGAGACTGCATTTGTTGATGGTGATAAAGAGACAAAAGATTCATAAATATTTTGGGGGTTTTATGTTTGGGGAGGAGTCTCATCTGCTTACATCATGTGTGGTTAAAGAATTTTGCATTTTATTAATAGCTAAGTGGTATTGTGCAATATCATGACGTTAAAATCTGATTTAAATGTATGATAGGTACTTACCAGGTTCTCGCAGAACTCTGGAGTTTTACAAGAATTGGCTGAACAGATCCTAAGTCTGTTCTGTAAATTTTTAACAAATACAGGAAAATGTTAAAAGACATTTTACATAATGTTAGCGTTATGTAAATATTAAAGAAAGAAAGAGAGAAATGAGATAATTTAGGTAATTACTCTCTGCTTTGACAAAAGTAGCAGGAAAACTACAAAAAATATGGGACTACAGTCATAAAACCTTGATGTAGAGGACTGATGCTAGTGACAATAGTTTAACTAGAAGTATGTCTTGTCAAAGAAACCTATAATGAGATTACAGATTTGTTAAGGCATATGATTTACTAGTGTGCAAGATACTGATTAAAAAGGAACAACAGGGCTCATTCCAATGAATGGCATTTTAGGTCAACAAAACATAAAATGATAATGCAGTCTGTGTCCACATTCTGTAGACTGGCTCCTGGATACACTGACTCAGAAAGGGGATTTAGTGTTTATACTAAATGGCAGCAAACAAGAGATCCAATATTTGATTCAACAGCAGAAAAAGACAAATGTGAATCCTAAATGTGCAGATAAAAAAGAAGTAAATGAGTACACAGAGGTGAAACAAGAGCTACACAGGAGAATTCCAGTGTCCATATTTTTAATGTGGGAAATGGGAAAATGTGCAGAAAAAAGCTAAACCCAAGATATCCTGGTCTTAACCTTCTAGTAAGTGTTAATGAGCTCCTTTTGTTTAGACCTCACAGAGGTGACTAGACTAACACAGGTGAGTATATTAGAGAGAAAACATAAAGCAATGAAGGCTCTCCTGTCGAGGCAAAACAAGCATAATATGAACTAGTGGATAAGAGTTAAAGCCAGAAAAATTCAAATTAGAATAGAATACCCATTAGTTAACACTGAAAGAGATTAACCACTGCAACGAGCTGTCAAAGTAATGAATTCTTCATGTCTTGATGTCTTCAGGTCAGGCATTTCTGAAAAATGTGCTGTGGCTAAACACAAGTTATTATTTATTGATAGCCAAATAATTAACTTAATACATGAGCAATTATGTGAAATATAATAGCTTGTGATATAGGAAGCCAGATTGCACTCTGAACGTATGATTTCATAGCTTTTCCAGAACGGGGCACATGAGCACTTTGCCAGCTATGGATGTTGGCACACTGATAAGTGAAACTTAGTAGAATGAATGATGAACTGACACTCCTTTCACCATCATTTTACAGACTCAAATATGTTGTTATCCCATTGCCACTTCATGCTGATCAGTGCTTCCTCTTTCTCACAAGCTTCCCAGATGAAAAGCCAACACCTGTAAGCCAACACCTGCTTGTGCTCTTCTAGTGAAAAAATGATCAGGCTCATTATTTAGCTCGTTCTCTCCTTTCATTTTAAACTCTAGAAGGTATTATATCTTTCCCTGATTCAGTGCTTCCCTCTGAAACATTTAATTTGCAAGAGGCGGATTTAATGTCTTTCAGTTCCACTGACAAAGAGCCACTCCTTTTCGATAGCTATTAGATGAAATTCATAATCCTTCAAGACTCTCATCTAATGTTAAAGATCTGAAATTATTACAGCTAGGTAAATACATATTTATCATCCCCTTATTGCAGATTTTCACCCTGAGCTTCCCATCTTCTTCCTTTAATTTACATCTGGGTGTACCTTTAGTTTTGCTTCCTTCCTAAAGGAATAAAGAACTATTTACATAGGAGTTTTGCCATGTCAGGGCCTTTGATTATCATTTGCATTCTGTGTTTCAAAGACATCCTATGTCATCCTTTAATGCTCTTTTCCTTTCAGCCTGGTGGCAGAAAAAAAAATCTCACTTCCCTTCTAGTCTTCTATTGTTTTCAGGAATTCACTTTACTTTTGTGCTTACTTTACTTCATCAGCAATTCCTGTTGTATCCACCACTTTTTGTAATTCTTTACACATTTTTTTCCCAGGGCTAGATCCTTTCAGGGAAAGGAAAAGCTCCAGGAGATTACATAGATTACTCTGTAAATTTTTTGGTGTGCCCTTAGATACACTGTACTTCATTATTTCTTCAGTTCCCTTTTGATGGTAGTATTTTCAATCCTTAAAAATTACTTGCTATTCCTTGTGTTTTCTTTAAAGAACTTGAAACTATCCTGCTGTAGTTTTAGTGTCCTGTAGCTGTATGTCTAAATTCTCATGGGCAGCCATAATAGTCCTGTTTTACACATTTGAATACTGTGAGAACACACAGCAATTGCACCCATAGGTTTGTCGTTTGTTCCCATTTTCCCCTGATCTCTTGTGCATGAAAGAGGTTTATAACTATACTGTAGAAAAACTTCTGTACACACTTGCAGATCAATATGTTGATCTTTAAATTCCCTACCCAAACCATGCATATTGTAAAGTGAAACATGTGAAGTGTGTGCAGGGTCTATCCTATTATAGCTGGCAAACCAGGAAGCACAAATTTACACTTACAGACCATAAAAACACACAAGGCCATGGAAACCACCCTTTGGTGTAGATGTAAGGGGAAACTGGGATTCAGCTGGCATATTTTTTTTTGCAGTGTTTGCAGTATATAATTTGCCAGTGTAAATCTGACTTGCAAACATACAGTGTCTTTCACTGTGAATAGTTTCTTTTTACTGTAAATGGCCCCTTTTTTGGAAATGGTCTCCCTTTACCTTTTCATCTTGGACTGTTTAAACTACCCAACCAAACTTTTCCTTTTTGTAACACATTACTACAGATGAAGAAAATAAAAATAGGCAAATATTATTATTCCAGAAATACTGGACTATTATTCCTTTTAATGAACCAGTTCCTTTTAAAACGTGCAGAGGTATTTTCAATATTGGTACACATAAGCTTGTGCTTTAATGGTAAAATACAGAAACTCTGCGCTTATACTCCTAAACTTGGAAAAGAATCAAACTTTTTTGAGAGCATAATCTGGCAAGAAATAAAGATAGAAACAACACCACGTGTTGTAAAAACTAGATGCTCCAAGTCCCTTCAGTTGCCTGTCTTGCTGTATGGACATTGGCTTTTCTTTCAGGACACCTTGGCAAGAACTGAGATCTCGCTTGCAGAAGCACAAATAGACTCGAAATTACCCCAAATGGAATGCCCTAATATTACATTGAACAATTCCCTCCTTATCAAAATATTGAATCCTGCGTGCCCTCAACTACTCTATGCTGGCAGCAATGTAATAAAGAAAAATGTGGATAATAAGGAAATATTATCATCTCAGAGTCTGAATTTCTCATCCTTCACTCAAAGGAAATAACTGTCAGTTCTGTGTCTGCAAAGAATCATGCAGGTGGGAATGTATAGTCTAAAATAATTTTTATGTAATTCTGCTTTTATTTTTTCCTGTAGGTTTCCTAGTAGCCTGTACAGTTCTCTGCACTGGACTCTCCCTTTTAAGAGTGGTGAAAGTAGTAAGTAAAGTTGTGGACATGTAACCTCTAAAAAAAATGTTGCTAGTCATTAATGACAGTTTACACATACAAATTTTACAGCACTTGGATGGAGAATTTTGGCTCAGGCCCAGTTTTCCCAGTATACCCTTTTTAAGGTGTTTGGGGAAGACATAATATCTTCTGAAAAAAAAAAAATCATGTAGAACAAATAAGTATATCTAGATATAGAAGACAGAAGAATAGTTGCTTGGAATCTCACCAGGATTAAGTATTATACTAACCATGTTTCAAAATGCCATTTCTCGTTTGACAAAAGGAGTGTCAGAGACTACACTGCTTCTGAACTACTGTTGTGTGAGTTCAAAGAGGAGCTATTAAGCCCTGGATCTGTGCCCGAGCTTTTTATTCCTGGTACTATCAAAGGGTGTGATCATTAATCCCAGTTAAACAAGAAGTCAGCATGTTCCACAGAATCAAAGGCTGAACTGGGATTCAGGAGAGAGGTGAACTGCTCCTGCTTCTGTTGATGAGGTGTTATGTCACTTATGAAGGTCATGCTGGCTGAGCTTCTCCTACTTTTTGCCCAACAATTTGATATTAGCTTGGGGGCCAGAACTATACCTGTCTAGATTTTTCAGGGTGTTGAGCCAATGTAGCGAATAGCATGAGCAATGCATTTTTACAGAATAGAGTGTATTTATATGTATTATAGTTATATATTTAACACCTTTTCATAGTAAATTCAACTATTGGGAGCTTCTACACAAACAGATTAACATTTGCCTACATCATTAAAGGAGATCAAATCCCACTGATCTTGAACAAATCTTAGATCATGCTACTATCTACATGTGATTGTCTCAACCCTTTTACTTGAAGCTGGGTCCATAAATGAATGAGTTGGTTTGTGCAGAGATTGGTAAGGTCAATATCTGCATTTGTGACTGGAGTTTAATGTGAGGGCTCAGTCCCATGCTCCATTTCCTTGTGGAGAAGCAAACTCCTTTGTTACTTACACACTTGACCATTAAAGAAGTCCTCGGAATCTTCAGTGGAATCTAATCTGTTGATTAGATCATGCCATGCCCGACAGATACTAAGGAAGAAACAGGATATTTGCACAAAAACTACTCAGCAGACATATGGGAATAAAGAAATGCCAGCTATTCAGTAAGGCTTTACCTGCTATGCCTGATTTTCCAGATGGATATGGAAAGAATCGAAAGGTTAAAAGGAAAGGCAACAAATATATGGCAAAGCCATGAAAAGTATTTATTGCAAGACAAGAACTCACAGGTCTGATAATGTTGTCCCTCATGAGCATGAAATTCTAGAACAGACATCCCACAGGAAGGTTATTGCAGGAAAGGACTTAATAGAGAGCATGAGTGAATGGAATACTGTATTTCAAGGACTAAGAGAATGAACCCAGCCTCCTAGGGCTGTTTGGTTCCTTTCCAAAATATGAGACTCCTTTTGAAGAAGAAAATGAATTTCCAGTCAGACAGACCAGAATTGGTAGTGATTTAGAGTAATGCGTGTTTTTTCCCCATGTGGTTGAACAATGATTCAAATTAATCTACATTAACAGAAGCAGCTGGTGTGTGTTTTAGAAGTGAGTAGATGATAAAACTTAACAACTTAATAAAGCCAGTTGGCTATGGGAGATGGGTATGCATATACAACATGATACCTCATGTGACTAAAATGCACATTAAAAATATCCAAGTTTTCTGTTTGTACTGATGTCAGGTGCTCAATATATGAAAAATGTTTGGGTTTTTTTTCCTCAATAAGCTGCATCATGTTGTAATTTGAGTAGTATGATACTGCAGAAGGAAACCTGTGTTTCTTCTCTGCTCTTGAAAAAACCCAACCCAGTAAAGTCTACTTCTTTTGTCCTATTTTCTTTTCACCTTGCATGCAGCTCATGAACCAATACTCTCTTGCTTCATTAGTGAAGTTTCATCTCAGTCCTTCTTTTTTCACCTCACGTTCACTCTGATGATAATTTCTGCTCCCCTGTCAGTGCTGCACAGGAAACACAGGTACTGCTGCTGAGCTGGGGATCGCTGAAGCACAATGAGCTCCACACCTAGATCAAACATTGTGGATCAACAGCACAGGATCAAGATGTTACCCTCTTGGGATACCAGAATTCAGGGAGATCTGGTCACTGCCTTTAAGTGGACTAGGATGGTAAGCAAAGGGCACTTCTTACCATTATAGCAATTTGACTGCCTCTGTTGCCTTTTCTGATTGCTGTCAGGGATTGCAGACTGTCAGTACTACATTCCCATTTCCCTTCCTGTCACTGATGCAAGTTTTTGGGCCACTGCCCAGAAGAGATCTCTGTAACAGAGGTCCCTTCTGTCGTTTTTTCCCTTGACAGAAAGAATATTCTCTAGTTCCATACATGGCTGTTTTCAAAGGAGAATGAAGAGTCCTTTCATAACCTTGAAACTGAGGCATCTTCATATTGGGGAGAGAATTTCCTCAAACCCTCCATTTTGTACAATTTGCAGTAGGAATTGATGCCACACTTCTTCCTTTAGGACCAAAGGGACAGAACTGGGCTCCCTTCCTTATTCAGTGGCTTCCTTATCCTCTCTGAGGGTCTCGTCTCTGTTCCTCCATAGAAGGGGCACAGTGCTCAGTGGTGAGGAGTAAACAGGATCACAGAACAGCTGATGTTGGAAGGGACTTCTGGAGATCGTCTTGTCCTAATCACCTGTCAAGCAGGGCTTCCCAGAACAAGGACCACGTTCAGATGAATACCTTCCTGGATGGAGACTCCACAACCTCCTGGGGCAACCTGTCAGGGCTAAGTCACTCTCACAGTAAAAACTGTTTCTGGATGTTCAGAAGGAACCTCCCATGTTTCAATTTGTGCCCATCACCGCTGGTCTTGTTACTGGGCCCCACTGAAAAGAGCCTGGCTCCACCCTCTTTGCATCTTCACTTCGGGTATTTGTACACATCTGTGAGATCCCATTGACCTTGCTCTTCTCTAAGCTGAACAATCCCAGCTCTCTCAGCCTTTCCTCATAGGAGAGATGGTCCAGCACCCTAACCATGGTCAGGACCATTTGTTGGACTCTCTCCAGTATGTTCATGTCTCTCTTGTTCTGAAGGAGCCCAGATCTGAACCCAGCACCCCAGGTGTGCCCTCCCCAGAGCTGAGCAGAGGGGCAGGATCATCTCCCTCGACTTGCTGGCATTGCTTTGCCTAATGCAGCCCAAGGTATCGTTCACCTTCTTTGCGGCAAGGGCACGCTGCTGGCTCATGTCTGACCTGATGCCCACCACGACCCACAGTGGTTGGGTCCCCACCCACCCAATGCCAAATTGCATTCCAGTCAGGTAGTCCCCCACCTGTCCCGGCGCCTGGGTTGTTCCTCCCCAGTGGCCGGGCTTTGCCCTTCCCCTCGTTGAAATTGCTCTCCCTGGGTGTCCCCGGGTGCACAGAGCACCTGTGCCCAGCTGGAGGGGCAGCAGGAGACGTGGAGACACCCACCCGGGCTAGGGAAGCAGCCTGCGGAGGACGGCCAGGAAGACGCAGGGAGGACCAGGGAGCAGCGTCCCGCCGGGCACGCCCGCTGCCACCTCACCCCGCGCTCTCCGCGCCGCGCCGTGCCGCGCCGCTGGGACAGCGACCGGCTCCCGGTGTTGCCCGNCGGCCGCTCCCGAGGCGCCCGCCCATGGCTGACAGGAGCCTGATCGAGGGCGCTGAGCCCCTGCCGCGCCGGGAGGACGCTCCGGAGTGGGGCTACGAGGAAGGTGAGGAGCGGGCGGCGACTCCGCCGGGGAGAAACTTTGTCCGCGGCCCGGGGAGGAGAGGCGGTGTGGGGATTTCACTGGCGGAGCGCAGCGGGGTTCGCTCCCCGGCCGTCCCGGGGAGCGGGGAAGCGGCGTCCCGCAGCGGGCAGCAGGTCCGTCCCCGCCGGCGGGAGCGCAGCGCGGGGCGGCGGCCGCGGAGC
>VXBT01002176.1:682773-752407 GCA_013400235.1 Oriolus oriolus | reverse complement strand
GGACGGGCTCTGACCGCCCCGCAGCGCGGGCTGCCCGCTCCCCCCGTAACCGCTCTTCCCTTGTGCCTTAGGAGTGGAATGGGGGCTGATTTTCCCCGATGCTAACGGGGAGTACCAGTCGCCCATTAACTTGAACTCGAGAGAAGCTAAATATGACCCCTCGCTCCTGGAAGTGCGTTTGTCACCGAACTACGTGGTGTGTCGTGACTGTGAAGTGATCAACGACGGGCATTCGATTCAGATTGCCCTGAAGTCAAAATCAGGTATGCTGAGACATGGCCTTGGTTTTCCTGGCTAAAGCTTGTGTTGCCTGAAGACTCACTGTACTTATGTCCTGGTGTGTAGGAAAAGCAGCTTTTCCCAGTGGCGAGCAGTTGTGCCCATTGGGCATGGACTGGCCCCGATGAGAGTATTGCTGTTGACTTTGGTAGGAAGAGGAGCAAGTGTTGCAATGGGAGTTGCAGATTTCGATGCCAGACTGGATGATCAGTCAGATTGCTTTGAAGCATGTCCAGAATTTCCTCTTGTGGTGGTGGTATCCAGTTCACTGGCATTAGCAGCTGTCTGCATTCAGAAGCAGTACAGATTATTGCTAAGACAGTGTAGTGCCGAACTGTTCTGTACAGCTGGAAAGATTTGTTCATGATTCAAAGACCATGTAAGTTAAAAGTGCTTTTTCCCATTAATATGAGTGGCTTCTAAATACTAACTACAGAATTGGGCAGCTTAAGATAGATACACCAGTTATACATGCTCACAATATTGATGAGGACCAAGTAGAAGGCAATCCTCATTTCTTAAATCTTAAAAGATGACATTTTTGGTGTCACTATTCTATGTGAAGGAGACAAGAAAGTAGGGAGAAAAAAAAGTCCATTTTGCTTTCCAGCAGTGCAGTAGTTCTTACTGTGTGTTTGGAAGAGCCTCCATGTTATTTCAACCAGTCTTAGCTAGTAACAGCCCTCTGGGGGCATTTAAACAGCTGAACATTGTCAAACCATGAGACATTCCAACTTTTGTTCCCTTCTGAGAACTCAGAAGTACTGGGAACTACAGCTGTGCTAAGTGAGGGAGTCAGTTCAGTTTTACCCAGTTTTTTTAAAAAGGAAGGGTTTGTTATTTTAATAGTGATGCTTTCCTTTATAATTTCCTTTCTATGATAATTTCCATGTATTTTTCAACGCAGACTGCTTCTTTCCACGAAATTTTGCAGATTTGCAATAAAAGAGAAATGCTGTACTTCCAGTCAGTTTTACTGCCTTCTTCAGAAGCAGAGCTCTTTTCCCAAGGGATAAGGTTCTCCCTGCAGGATCAGGAATTCTCGAATTCTCCTGTGGTGGAAGTGAGGGTGACCACAAATGAGCTCATCGTGCCAAAATGCAACTCCTTCCATCCTACCTTTCCTAAGGGCAGTTTGTAACTTAGTAGTGATAATTAATAAGATGGGACCAACACACCTAAATGCCTCTGCAGAACCATTAAGAGAATTAGAAAAAAGGAAGGACTTCTTTTTATACTTGAATGCAGTGTGATGCCAGACAGATGCGTCTTGAAGTATAAGAAAATGTGAAATAGAGAAAAAGTTTATGACTGAAGTATGGAATTATGATTTAGGAAATCTTGGTTTAGTGTAGCTTTTCCTTAGATTTCATGTTACGTAATTTCCCATTCTCCATTTGTAAACTGGGAATAATTTGGGAGGGAGAAGACAAAATTTATTAAACCTGCCAAGAGGAGAAAAGAGTTAATAAGCTGTGTTTGAACCTGGCCTAGTATTCTGGCCATTTTTCAGGGATTGCAGAAACTCCTGCAGTTTCTTTTCCTCACAGGGGATCGCTGATGACAAATCCATTTAGCCAGATTATTTTGATGGAAACTATTGAGTACTGAGTGCTTTTGAAACTGTCCAATTAATGTGCAAGAGATCCTCATCTACTGTAGTGTTAACAGTCAAAGAAAGAGTTCTTTATGGAAAAAAGTAATCTGATTAAGAGACATATTAAAAATAAATTTGTCATTAGTGGCGATTGATTTTATCCTTTAATTCAAGACATGCAGTCCATATGGAATTCCCAAATCCTTCTCATTATTTAATTGCAAACATTTTCAAAGCTGCTTTCATTTTGATGACGGAATATGTGTTTTGCATTAGGTGGAAGAACCATGACCAACTATGAAATAGTTTTATCGTGGGATCACTGTTCTAACTGAAGTCTTGTAAATAAACTCTTTGAAGCTCCTGGAGATCCAGAACTACATCATATAGAGAACATTTGTTTTAGTTACAGTTTCTCTCAGAGCAATATTGTAAAACAGAGAAAATGCTCAATTTTCCTAATTGAGATGATGATGATTATTATTATTATCCTAACTGAGCTCTAATTGAGTATCATGATTCTTTTTATATGTCCAGATTTCTGAAATACTTCAGTTGGTTGTTTGCCCGAGTGTTCACCAGGTTTGTAGATTTTCCCTCTAGGGGATATAGGTATAGATAGAATATAGATAAGGTTAAGAAGCAAATCTGAATCTATAACTAAATTTAGGACATTTCATTTTAGAAACTCTAAAGGCTGTTAGATTAGTTGTGAAGAATTATTAAAGGACGATTAATTGGAATATTTGACTTTTTTTTCCTTCCAATGCAATTGTTTATGAAAACCATAACTGATCTGTTTTCTTTCAGATTTTTTTATAGTTCTGTACCTTTGGTTTTGTGTTTATACAGTTGTAATATGATTCAATTGCTAACTTAGGTTTTAGTCTTACACTATGTCTTGTGCTCCAAATTCAGGCTGTATAGTTTGTGTGTCAAAATAGCTATATATTATAGAACTAATTCCCTAAGGCTATATTTCAGGCAGTTAAATAATCCTTATCAATTATCAGAGATTGTAAAAGATTAATTCCAAGTCTATGAAATGTAACCTAGAATTTAATGGATTCTGGGGAAGACTGTGAATGCTCTTAAATAAAATTGAGGCCTGTGTAGAAGCCAATATTCAGTGATTTTAGTGGGAAGTTACCTCCAGCTTGTGGTGTAGTATTTGATCTAAAGCAGATTCAGAAATCCCTGGGAAAAATGTTTCCGTTGATTAATTCCATAGCAGATTGGGCCTCACAACTGCTTGCTTTTACTACTGATGGTGGAAGTCTCTATTAATGCAAAAGTACTGAGCTGCTATATAAATTTTTTTGTGTGTGTGTTGCGACATATGCTTTTAAGAAATTCCAGATGTTTAAAAAACTGAAGTAAGGAAAAGCCATGGCTGCCTAGAAGCTGTTTTTAGGCAAATGTGGTATGTTTTTTTTCCTCCAGTGTGTAGGTTTGATTATCTGTCAGTATGGAGGCATTCTGTATCTCAGAAGCCTGACAGGTGGTATATGACTGAACACCTTTACCTAGCAAAATATTTGCAATCAAAAGTTTCCTATCTATTTCTGTGACCCATAGTAAATAAAGGGGATGGAGAGTAAGCATTTGGACAACTTGGAGGTAACTTTCCAGTTCAGTTCAGAACCCCTGCCATCTGTTTAGAGCACACGGTTAATGTCTTGATAAGACCAATAAACATTCCCTGTTCTGACTGGTAAAAGCGCAATGTTTTTATTTGGTGTTCTGCCTCATAAAACAGAGTTCAGTATGACAGCAGTTTTACTGTTTTTCATAACTGCCTCAATTCATGTTCTGTACCTGCAAGGTTCTTCAGAAATGATGATGATGAGTCTGTCAACTTAACTCGTCTCCTCTCTGGTACCACTAATAATGTGGAAGGTTGCCACAGTCTCCTTGTTGTATTTGGAGAATATATTCAGTGGCTTGTCTGCTTTGAAAGGCAAGTTCTTTACCACTTATCTTCTTTCCCAGTGTTAATAGGGGGGCCATTACCTCGGGGACATGAGTTTGAACTACACGATGTTCGATTTCACTGGGGGAGAGAAAACCAGCGTGGTTCTGAGCACACGGTTAATTTTAAGGCCTTTCCCATGGAGGTAAGAGTGCACTCCATTGTATAACACCCGTGAAATGCAAAAGATTTTATTTCATAGCCTGAATTCTTGGTAGCCCAAAAGAAACTTCCTTTTAGCTCAGCATGCTTTATGTTTGAACTGCAAAGCTATCTTCCTGAGGTGTGCTTTAGTGCAGGTAAATTAGGATATGCATCTGGAATAGAATGCCTCCAGCACTCATCACATTGTATGATTAATTGGTCGTAAAGTTAGCTTGCAGAATTATTAACTTCTTTCTTATTAGTGTTCTAACAAGATCTGCCATTTCAACACTTCCTATGTCACCTTGGCTAATAGCTATAGATGGGGAGAACTAGCCACTGGAAATATTTCCATGGTGAGTAATAACAATTTAGGTCAATTTGGAGTAAGTGTAGAGCAATTTGTTCATGAAACAGCTTTACATACATGAAAATTGAAGATTATGTGAAAGTCCTGTGTGTGTTCTGCAAGATCTCAAAGAAGTACAAGATTTTGAAATAAAAGCAAAGTGATAATACAGTCTTAAAAAATTCAGCTGCTCATGGGGTTCGTGTCACAGGCAACACAAAGTCCTTGGTCCTATTTCTCCTGCAGCAGCAGTTTGTCATATTACTTCACTTCCCACTGTCCCATTGCTTACACCTGTCAAGGAATGTTTTGGAGTATCCCTTAGATCCTGGGCTGCAAGACTAGTTTTAACAGATACCAACCTTGATGTTTGATAACTTCAGCTTTGCATCTTTTATTTCATTTGTTGTGCACTATTTGTTCTAAAGAAAGTCAAGATTTTTCAGAGTTCTTTAAGTTATTTTTGCCTTATTTATCTATCATAATCTCTCATGAGTCTGAAACTGTTTTTTTCACTGTGCTCAGTGCTGGGAAATTTATTATTGTAGTGTTCATGAGTGCCTGACTACTAGAATAGAACTGCCTTATGAAAAAGAATATAAAGATATTAAAGAATATTAAAGCAGCTACTACAGAGCTAAGTGTAAAAATCTTGTGGACTTACATCATCGGTAGAATTCTTAGGGTTGTTCAAATACTTTCTTTAATAGTTGTGGGTCAGATTTTGTTTTGCACTGGTCCATCACAACTCCCCATGTCTTACTCATAGGGGGTTTTCAGGTTGAATTGAGTCAGATCATAGAATCATTTAGATTGGAAAAGACCTTTAAGATCAAGAAGTCCAACCATAAACCTCATACTGCCACAGTCCTCCCCTAAACCATGTCCCTAAGTACCATATCTCTGTGTAGATCCCCTCTGCGGATTGATTCCAGGCAGGTCCTGGAAATGCAGAGTTGCTTGAATGGGTAAGACTCATCAACCGAAGGGAAGACAAGGGAATGACTTCTGCATCCTGGTTACCTGGCATAATGTATTCAGTATGATTTATATGGGCAGTAAGACCTTCAGGATGCTTCAGTGTTCCCCTGAGGCAGGAAGTAGCCAATTCATTATGAAATAGCTCTGCTTAGTGCTTTTCTTTAAGGCTGATCCAGCATGTGGTGATGGAGAAATGCTGACATGAACTATGCTGAGATCTGTACTTGGGAGTCTATCAGGGTTTTCTGTCTCTTTGTTTATTAAGGATCACTTGCAAACCGTCTTGGTGCTGTGTGGGAACGGTCTATTGATAATCTGCAGAAAACCTAGAATTATCTACTCCAGATCAGTCCAGAGAAAAATATGCTTGACCCAGGGATACAAAACAACAAACTTAATAAGTCATGAAGGGATTTCATTCTTCACCTACTTTAAAAGCAGTACAGCAGCTGCACAAACAGAATTCTGGCACAGTTGAAGAACATCACCTGGAGGTGAGCAAGCCAGTGTTTTTCTGTTTCCTGCATCTAAGCAGCATTCAACTAAACTCTAATTTCCAAGAAATAATTACTGATGCAAAAATTCTCTAGCAGAAAAAACCTGATTCATAATATACTTTAAGTACAGTGTGAATGTTCCATTTTGTAAACAGATAAATTCTTATGGCAGAAAATGGCCAGTTCATCATCTTCTGCCCCAAGCTGCAAGAAAGTGAAGAGCAGTTTGTTTGACAGATAAACTGCATTTCCTTCTGTTATATGCACAAAGAGCTGTTATATTAATTCCTTCTTAAATTGCCCAAATCAAATATTATACTTGAGCAATAATAAAATGGGTGCTTGTGGCCACTGTAAATGTTTATGTAGTACACCTGAGACTCCAGAATGGCAAATTTACTGTTTCCATTCCAGGCATAGCCTTTTCTTTTTGTACAATAGCTTTGATCAATAGACCAGGAAATCTTATTCTCTTAGCTTTTGACACTGGCATTGGTTTATGCAGTTGTTGGAAATAATCATATTCTGAATGTATATTTGCCTTGAGTTTCGCTGGGTTTCACAGATTGACGGAATATCCTGCCTTGGAAGGGACTCACATGGATCATCAAGTCCAGCTCTTAAGTAAATGGCCCATATGGGGATTGATCCCACAATCTTGGTGTTATAAGTTCCATGCTCTAATCAGCTGAGCTAAGTTTGTTGGGTACTGAGCACAAACAGTAATTGATGCCTATTTTGGCTACATCCAAGCAATGTGGTGTAGTTTAGGCTTTTGTACAAAATAAGCTGGCATTTATTTGTGAACCAGTGCATGCCTAGAAATATCTTGAGCAGCAAGTGCATAAGTTTGGGTCTTTTTCAAGTGTAACAAATCTAGTAGGACATTTTCCTAAGGAACTAGAAATTATTTCCATGGCAAATGATAAGAGTTCTCCTGTCTTTGTGAGAGGAAAACAAGGGGATAAGCAGTAATACAAAAATGGAAGTGCTTGGTTTAAGTGGGTACATTAACAACACAACAGCTTGGCCTAGATTATATACTCTGCTACGCTATTTTAAAACCTGAGCAATTCTACAGAAATCAGCTTTTAGTTTGAAGAGATCTGAGATGACTGTCTAAGACTAATTATTGACTGGAGCAGCAGTCTCGTTTTTTTAGGGCTGAAGATTATACAACTTTATTTTATTACGCTGGACAAAATAGTTGTGTAACAGCTTCAGATTATCAGTGTAACCACCTTTGTAAAAGATGACTTTGAAAAAGAGTGTAATTTTTCAGAGTTTGGAACACCAATCTTCAATTACTTCCTTAGTCTCTTCATCTTTGGTACCATAACTTCTTTTATAGAAGTTAGGCAATATCCTGTATTAGCTGGGTAATATCCCATGTTTCTTAGTGCAAAAATCCATTACTTCTTACTACACAGCTGGGGCCTTTGCATGTGGTTAAGATATATAGGTTCATGGGGAAGTTGGTTAGACTACAAAGGTTGTGTAACCTCTGGAACAGCTTCTTGAACTAATACATATTGTTGGAAAATGTTCATTTGGCTTGGAGGCTGAGTTGTTTTTTAATTTTTTTATGAGGTTCAGCGAAGATGTGTTTTCACCTTCCTTGACTGAAGACACCAGAATATAGACAGTGATATGCCAGTGTTTTCATTTTCACTGAAAAATCTATGTTTGCAATAAGTCAGGAAAGCAGGACAAAACAATAAATAGTTGTTAAAAGTAAATACTGTACCACCTCTTTTTAAACCAAGGAAAAGCAGAGCGCTGTACGTACCAATACTCCTCTCTCTTTTCCATGAAAACAAGAGCGTGGAGGCCGTTCTTGCTCTTTGGCCAGAAAATGGAAGGATACATTTTTGCAACTTTCTGCAGAAATCCTTCTCACCAAGTACTTCTACTTCATGTGAAACAGTGCTACTTTGCCTTTTGGCCAAAGTTATGTTGGCCACGACATATGCTAAATGTTTAGTAATGGTCTTAACATTGAGAGACTTTTTTGCCAGCAAATGGAACAGGGTACCAAATATCTGTGCTTTACAGTACAAATTTCCACAGAGCAGTGAAATCCACATTTACACATGTGATTTACCTGAAGCTGATTTAGGTGTACGAAAGAGAGGAAACCATTTGGCATCTTTTATCTTCTCCTTGATGCCAAGCGTATGGGTTGGGGAAGAAGGAAAAGCAAATGAAGGACTAATGAAACTGACTCTTTCCCTTACCTTTGATATATAACAGGGAGATAGAGGAGGACAGGAATTGCAAATTGCTGCCATTTATTTTTACTGTTAACAAACTGAAATGGGAGCAGCTAAAAATGAGTACCCATTGTATCTGATCTCTGTATAAACACAGCATATTATAGTGCCGGGCTGAATGAACTCGCAGTCAAAAAAGAAATGAAAGCCAGCAGGAGTCAGTAAATCACACGACAATATCAATACTGGTTTATGGAAAAAAAAAGTGTTTTCACTACTTCTAAAATGAAGGGAAACTTTAATGCCTTAAAGTTGTCTCTTCATCTTAGTTACTCAAGTGGTGGTGTGACCAAAGGCACAAACTGACCATAATGGCACAGTTTTTTCCAGGCCGCTGCTCAGAAATAAAACTGTATCAGGGAAAATAAAAAGGTTCCTTTCACCACTTGCAGTATAACCAGGAGGATAATTCTCTGTAATCCATCCTCTTTAAAATGTAGGATTACATTAGCTGTGAGCCATGTGAAAGCTCTCAGTAGAAGTGGGTTGGCAGAAAATAATTTAACAAATGTTTCCAAGATGTGCAGGAAGATTAAAAACTATTATTGTCCGTCCTACATTTTTTGAGTAGAACAGAAGGAAATCCAGTTGCTGGAAGGACCAGAATCAGTTCTGGACAGGAATAAAAGCTGTTCCTTTCTGTTGCATAATGAAGAGCAGACTAATTAATTTGGTAGACTCTTTCAGAGTAACTTAAATACCTGCTGCAATGAAGGTAACATAATGCAAAACACATATCCTACCCTCGATTTGATTTCAACCATGAAGTGTTCCTTTCTTAACAAGAAATGGTTCCTAAAGTACTCATCTAACAGAGCTAAAGCTTTAGGTCTTCAGGTTAGGCTATTAACATTACACTTAGCTACTAAAGTCTTTACAGTTTTCAGCATGAGGTTTTTCTCTGTGCCCGGCTCTGAAATCAGATATCTGCATACAGTGTATCCCTTTTCTGGCATTTCTTGAGAGAAGGTATCATGCTTTCAACACAGAAATTTATTTTTTGCCAACTTTTAATAGTCTTTGCCAATGCTATTTAGCCTTGCCATCTCTTTTGATCATTTTCTTATTGCCTTATATGGGCTAAAAAATAAACCAGAGTATTTGTAATTGTAATAGAAGGCCTGGGAAACAGTGTGCTTGCCAGCATGTTTCTTTCTCTTTATTCAGAGACCTACAAGCTTCAGAAGGACTGGACAGTTGTGAATGGCAAGCAGAATTTAAACCATGATGACAGCAGTTTCTTTGATAGGACTATGGTCCAAGTAATAAACTCTAAAAGATAAACCAAGGAGTAAATCCTGTTGCCTTAGTTGGTTGCATTGACTGCCTGCTTGTGAAAAAAATAATTAATTCCGCTCTCATGTTGGCAGCACAAGACCTTTGAATGAAGGATATCTTGCCTAGGCACTCCTGAATTTAACAGGAGGCGAAAAGAACAGATTCCAGAAGAGTTTACGTAGCATCATGCTGAGGTCTGGAACTCTGCTCAGAAGTTGTCCAAGTTTTCTGGCGGAAAATTAACTTGTTACTAATAGTCTTGGACAACCTTCTAGATTTTGGAATCATTGCAGGTGAACACTCTTAGCTGTGATTAAACACAGTGTGCCTTATAAGGAAATGATGACATTCATGTGATAGCGATATCCTTGACAGGTTATGAATAAGAGTAATAATTGTTTAAAGTAGATATTTTCATTGGACAGTATCTAATTTTTGAGGACAGAATTACGGAAAAACACAGGAAAATCACGCCAACATTTAAACAGATGTTTCCAGTTTTGTTTTCTAAATCTCAGTGATTTCTACAAAAGCAATTTTTTGCGTGTTGTGTAGATGGCATTTAGGAACATAACAATAATACTTAGCTTTACACAGCACTCCATGGGCAAAATTGGTCTTAGCACCACTTCTGGGACTGTCAGTGAATCGTGTTCTGTGGGATCCTAGCCCCAAATGTGCAGGTGTTTAAGTATTTTTATGCATTTTTTTATGTACCATACACTCTGCAATCCCCTAATTGATGTGGCTTCTGTTGGGATTTTTTGTGGGGGGACAAAACTGTGAGATCTTTGTCTCCTCCCAGTGTACAGGGAGACATGAAACCAGCAACAAGATAAAGAAAAACTTACCATCATTGTAAAAGCACACATGATCAGCCTATGGCTCCTGGGATTGCTAGTGCTTTAAGTTCTTTCAGTGTTATATTTTTATTGCTGTTGAGGGTTAGTTTGACCTAAGTAGGCACATGCAGTCTCTGGAGTATACTTTGTTTTTGGGTAATTTGCCAGTACGAGCTTTGATTTGCACTTGTTTCGCTCACTCACATATAGTTTTAAATTTTCAAGAATGGGCCTATGTGCTTTCTGTGGTGAATTCCTGAAAGCTTGTGTGAAAATGGGCTGGTGTACTAGCACAAACATGCTTTTATCTTGTCTAACACCTGAAAAAAAATTAAGTTAAGCCCTGTGGAAAAAAGTACACATCTTCAGAGGTAGCAAATGTGATTTCCCTTCTGTGCAAAATCTACAATATATTTATTGGATTGTGGAAGATGTACAAGCTGCCAGACACCAGGTGAAAGAAGAGTGGTGTTAACAGTGTGTACTGAAGCCTCTTTATCTTTTTGTCGGTTTTTTAAGAGTCACTTGAGTTTTGTGTGGAGAAGCTTTGTGGCCCATATGCACCTAAACCGCTTTAGAGGTGGCAGTTGAAACCGTCTGTGATTTGTAACTCATACCAGGATGGAGAATTTCAGTATTCATTGAAGAAACAGATAGTTCAAATGAAAAATGACTGAGCAGAATGGGACAAACTAATAGGAAAATATTTGCAAGTGGAGAAAAGTTGAGTGAAGGAAAAGAGAGTGAGAAGAAAATGAGGAGCGACTGAAGACACCAGTCCTTCTCTGGGCTCCCTGTTCCACCTAATCTCAGTTTATTGGTTTAATTCTTCCAGAAGCTGCAGGCAGTCTTGGTGTTTTGCCTGGAACAGAGGTTTTGCTTTAAATTTTCTTTCAGCCCTACTGGGCTAATATAAGATGTTCAGTTGCAGCCTGTTTGGTGGCACTGCATCCTTGTGGAGGCAGGTGTGTCACCTTGGACAGAAGAGCTCTTAGCATGCCCTGTCTGTGGTAGCAACAATATAGAATCTGACACTTTTTAAAAATATATTATTCTTCTCCATTCCTTGAGCAGATTTACAGCTTTGCCTTCTCCTTACTCTACTTTCTTACACAACTGTCTTGCTGACAGTGCTTGTATTTGTGGATATAGAGGGTGCTATCAGACAACCCTTACAGAAAACTCTGTTCCCAGCTCTAACAGAGTGGCTGCTTATGTAGGTTATGTACTTATTTCTGCTGTGAGAGAAGACCTTGTGTAGTCTTTTAGAAGACGGGACTTCTGAAGAGGATTTAAATCTATTTTGGAGCTCAACAAGGTTGCTGCTCAAGTCTTCGCCATTTTTCTTGCCTGTGTGCCCTTGCTGCGATTTGCTTCAGTTGTACATAATTTTCTAATTTCTGCCACGATCCTTGCTGGCACTCTGCATGTATTTTGCTTCAGTTTCCTCCTGCCTTGGTTTTCCTATTTGGTTTTCTTTGGCACTTTGCCCTGACCACTAGGCCTAACTGTTTTGCTATCTAAAACTTATCACTTGTTGAAGAAGGGGAGAGTCCTTATTTTGTTGTTTCCCATGCTGCATGCTTGAATCAGGACCAGTTCCTAGACTGGCCCCAATGTATAAGTAAATACTCTAAAAACCAGAGTTTTTAGAAATAGCTTTCTGATGCTAAGCCCAAATTTTTTGTTATTTGTGCTAATGGTGCACTCGTGGCCCTCGAGGTAAAGGATGAAACTTGTAGATCATCTAAGAGCTGAAAACCTTGGGAGGCTTCCACAAGTATTTGCTGTTATGCCTGAGTGCATCACAAGCACAAATAATGTAATCCTTAAAAAATCAGTGCAAGGGAGATGAGTTCTGCTATTGCCAAGGAACTGGTAGAAAACAAGTTCAAAGGGATTAAATTGTTTGGCCATGGTCACACAGGATGCCTTTTGTAAAAGTGGGGGAGAACTGACTCATGATTTCTAGATGCTCAAATTCTGGTAAGATTTTCAGACACTGAAGTGTTGGAATAGCTAACTTAGGTTGTAAATCCTGGTTCAGTAATTTAACCACAGGGCTATCTGATGCCTTAGTCCATAGACCACACTGTTGTCAACGAGATACTGATCATTCCTGCCTTTTTACTATCCCAGCATTAAGCCACGTAATGAGCTGTACTGGGGAACAGCTAAAGTTTAGCAAAATGTGAGGAGTTCATGGAACTATGGAAGAGGAGAAAATTATAGCACACTATTATGCAATCCACAAAGTTGAAATTCAAGAGAGAACTGTTGGAGAAGCATAACAAAGTTTATTATTTCAAAGGAAGTTTAGCCAATGTTACAGGAAAAACAAAAACCTGAGTGAGTTTCCTAGAGGAGTGTATTATGGAAGAACAACTCCTCATTGGATAACAGTCAAGATTATGACTTAAGAAGATAATATGCAGCTGCACATTCTCATATCTTAAGACAGACCATTACCTTTGAAACACAGAGAACTGTGGGATTCAAATCAGTTATTAACAAATCTTGGCAAATTAACGGGGAGTGTTTTCTATTCTGCCTTCATGAGCGAATCTACCACTGAAAATCAAATTGGTGATTTAAAACCTTCCGCATCCAAACAGTCTGGTTTTAAATCCAAGACAACAGATTGCAGGCAACACTTTGGAACTGGACGTGCTTTTATTAAATGCTTAGTCATATAAATAACACTTCCAGAATTAAATACTTAACCTATAGCTCTTCGTGGTTTCTGTCTTCTTGATGATATTGCTAGTCTGTAATATCAGCAGCTATCCATTAAGGTCCAGTCTTTTTTCCAAGCTTCACCCTATCTAACTACGGAGCTATAAAAGCCCATGCAGACACACACATGCACCCTCTCAGGTTGGCAAGAGCCCAGAGTGAAGGTATGCTGGAGAGTCCTGCAGTAAAACCCTTGCTTTTTGCTTCTTGGCTTTCATATTTCAAAGGAAGGAAAAAGAAAGGCTTGAAAGTATATTTGTTTTCTGTTAGTGCAGGTACAAGGCAGACCCAGGGCACTTCAGCCTACATGTTTGCTGGGGTCAGACATGGTATCAGGGAACAATAAGCTGCTCTGTGGTGCTCCTTGCTTCACACACTCAGCAGAAACTTGGCACAGTGAAGAGCCTGACCTATGAATCTGACAGTAATAACTGTGTAGCTGTTTAGTTTCTTACTATCAGGTTGACATTGAAAGTTGGCAACATAGAGACAGGGACATTTTGCCTTTTTCAGTCCTTTTCTTAGCCTGTATACTTACACTACAGTTGGAAAAATGTTAATTTTGATTAATTCCTGTTTTCTTTTAATCTCCTGTGAGTGCCAGTAGACATAAGCTGTGCTTGTAACTTCAAACGTGAAGAAAAAATAAATACACACAGATGACAAATTATATATCCTCAGTTTCCCCTACACCCTTCTGATGGTTTTGCCAGTGATTTTCTTAAGAAACTGGCAAGCTTATGTTACATGTCAGCAGCTTCTGTGGGCAAACGAGGAGATAGATAAAAAACATCTATGTTGCAATTGCATTAACCAAAAGAATATTTTTCCTTTTTTTATCTTTTTTTTTAACCTTTTGGCTTCTTTTCCCAGAATAGAAAGAAGAGCACTCATTGGATTTTTACATATCCCATTACTTTTCTTTTTAGCTTACTGTTCGTAGCTGTCGTGTTTTCAGTTTTTCCATGTACAGCAGTACTTCCTGCTGTTAATTTCATTTCTTTAAAGGACCAGTAGTTCTTTGTGTAACATGACAAGAGGTTGCTGCATGTGATTAGACTTTTCAAAGGGAACAGAGATTCCTGTTTAATATTAGATGTTGCAATGTTTTTATTATTCTGTTATGTAGATACTTCTTTAGTGAGTTTGCCAAAAGAAAGTGCAATAATGTTTCCTGAGATGCTGCAAATAATTCAGTAGTCCTACTATTACCTTTTGAGTGGCACATCCACACAATTGCTTAGACTACTGCTTTCACTAGGCTGGCTCGTTTGGAAAGAGAATAGATTTTAGAAGGTGTCTTTGCAGTCCTTCCTGTTATGATCCAACAAAAATAACTTTTTTTACACCAGTTCTTCTTTCTTTCAAAGGTGTTCATGGAGAGGAGAGCACCAGTCAGCAAAGGTTCTGGACTGCCCTGGTGTCCCAGTCAAGGATTTGTTCAGCATGTTTTAGCTGTGAATTTAGCTTTTGGCCTGAAACATGTAGTATCTCACACTGAGATTACGAAGTTGTTTGAACAGTATCTCCAGGATATCTTGTGCTCTGCTCCATCTTGATTTGTGTGCACCTAATTTCTCTGATCTTAGATTACAGACTTCTTTGTTCACAGAATGTCATCTTGTTCTGAACATACTCGGAGCCTGACAATTAATGCACAGACCTGAATCTGCTCGATCTTTAACACTTTCAGTAAATTATAACAAGCAGAATTTCAGCAGAAACTGTGCTTTCTCTTCTCCTGCATTATATTAATCAGGAGATTTTTAATGCTAATTGTGTTGTCATCTGTGTTCACTGGCGCTGCTTTCAGTTGTGTCTCTTAGTGGTGAAATCAGTGTTGCTTTCAAAGATTGGCAGAGTTCCCTTTATGTAATTTTTTCATTACAATGATCTATGTATGGAATTGTAAAGAGGACTTAAATTATACCGAAATTCAGTGGCATTTTGGCACCTATTCACTATAGAAGCCTTGAAAAATTCAAGTCTGGAAGCATAAACCAAATGCACTAATTTATAACCTAATGACATTCTCATCCTCTTCTCCTTCATTTTGCCTAGAGTTCATGATCTAGTAATTTGCTTCTATTTGCATTTGCATTTTCAAAGGAAGCATGTTTATGTTGCCTGAACTATAAGGTTTAACCATGAAGACTTTGTTACTTTACGGGTATTTGTTTCTTTGTTTTGTGGCATGAAGTATGTACACGTACTCTTGCTTCTCCTAAGATATTTTCGAGCAGCCTCTGTATCAATTCCATTAACTTTATTTTCCTAAACCTCTCCTTCAGGCTGTTAATAACTAACTTTCTGGTTTCTTAATCGCTTTTGTGGAAGCTGTGTGCCCTGGTCATATCCTTGGTTTGGTCCCCTTGTGAGGATTTTGAACTTAATTACTCTATGTTATGGTCACTGCCAACAGCTTAGTCAATTGCTTCCTGAAACAATTTAGTGCCAAGTCAAGTATCAACTCATAAATTCTTGTGCACATGTAAAATAGCAAGGCACAAGTTTTCCACATTTTGTTCTCCTGAGATGTTGCTTACGCAATATTTGCGCTGTTGAAGTTACACATAATTATTGTACAACTAGACCGTGTTGCCTTCCATTATTACTAGCTGAAATTCTCAGCTTCATTTCATCCCTCTCAATCCAGGAAACAGCCTTCGTGCTGGTCCTACTTAGGCAGCCAGAGTTTGCCACTTTTACTGTTCCCTGCTCCACTTTTATGGCATGTTGTGACTGAAACGGGAATATACTGATCCCTGGCAAACTTGGGTGAGTCCAGGAGAACATTTCTTATCTCTACAATCTTTAGCAGAGAAATTCTAAAGCTGCTTTAATTTACCTTAGAGATACAGATTTATCCCTGAGATGGTATTTATGTGGAATCAAAAAAGAGTTTCAGCTACACTCTTTCTCAGCAGTGACAGAAATACCACAAAACCCAGTCTATTCAAAATTTCTCAAAATCCTTGGGAGATTTGTTGAGAGGTGCCTTCTATCCTATAATATTATTAGACTAAGCAGACTTTTCTGGAGCTTGTAATTGCTGGTCGCACAGCTAACAAGGAATAGCTGTATATCCTAGTTCTGAGCAAGGAACAAAGGTTACTACAAGATTGATTTACACATGATGCAGCATGCACTGAAGAAAGAAGCTTTTGTAATAATTAGCCTCTCAGTCAAGAGTGTAGAGAGTGGAAAAAATGCAATCGGTGATTGTGACAGCTGCATAGATTCAAGCAAGCCCACTGAAGATTGTGTCCTAATCAGATATTCTAATCAATCTAAAGAGGAATTTTTTAAAAATTGTGGTCTACAGTGCATAGAGCACAAACAGGAGCCTGTTAAACAGAAGAATCCCCCATGTCACAAGCTCTTGCAATATGGGCTATGGTTGCCAATTAAGTTGAGGCAGGACCTACATCGAAGTTGGGCAGGTGTTTCAGGTTGCCTCTTGCTGCCTGAGCTGCCAGTGGTTTTATCAGGCCCCTGCTGAGCCTGGTTCTGGTGCCAGGGGGTCAGGAGGCTTTTTGCTATTGGCACATTTCCCCTAGACTCCTATGGAGCATAGTGCTCTGTTCTGAACTGCCTGACTTAGCCAGTGGGAGCACAGCACATTGAAAAGTGTTCTATAGGGATCCCAATAGCAAATTAGGGTTTCAGTATTTTAGCAGTAAGTATTCATAAAGAAAGGAATTATAGCATATGAGCTGCTTTTTGTGGTAGCAAGACATTCCAGACTGTGCAGGTTTATATCAAATTTGTAACATCAAGATCATACAAGAGTGCAGAAATGTTGGACCAGAGTCTTTCTTCTCCCCTTATTCATCAGATACGTCATCAGAGATGGTGAGATGTGATTTATTTCAGAATGTATTCCTGTAAGGAATTAGCCTGTGTCATGTTTGGTCTGACATTTGGGTGACACAAGGACACCAGCATGTCACAGTAAGGGACAGAGCTAGTACCAACTTTCCTGACATTGTAAGAGTTGGCCAAGCTTAGTTGAAAGCAAGCATAGGTGAAACATGGTCATTCACACAGGTGGATGACTGAGGAGGTCTGAGAAAGAGGCATCATTCAGGAGTGAATCAAGAGGTGCTAATCTGGCGGTCACAGGCCATTTGTGCCTGGGTTCCTGAACAGAGAATCCTGAGGAGTGTGAAGGAACAAGAGACAAGGGACACAGGTTGCAACAGGAGAGATTGTGATTAGGTAGAAAGAGGAATAAATTATGGGGGAGGTCAATCACAGAACAGGTTGTCTAGAGAGGTTGTGAGACCTCTGTCATTGGAGATATGCAAAATTTAGTTGGACAAGGACCTGAACAACCTGACCTGACTTTGAATTAGTAGTTAACTTTGAAGTAGGTGCTGCTGTGAAACAGCTGAACTTCAGAGGTTACTTCCAACATAAATTATCCTGTCATTATATATTTTATGTGTGAGCTGGGAATAAAGTAAGGTCACCAACAGAGCTTAAAAGATCATTTTTGCTCTCAGTGAATTTAAGACCCTACAGATTTCCACAGAGTAGTCAGTGCCCCAGACAGGGGAAAAATGTACATTTTTGTAACAGTGGTTTTTTTTTTGAGAGATACTGGCTTCCAGAACTGATAAATGTGCTAGGTCATATACAGTGACAGATTCCTGCCAGAATCTGTCATCCCAGGACCCCAATTCTGTATAAAAATCTACCATCAGGCCTTTTCATATTGACAAAGAAGGTATTTCTGTGGTAGAGAAAGGAATGGATTTAAGGCGTACAGTTTTCATTTGATCAATGTTTATTGATTTTAAAGCCAGAATCTCAGGTCCTTACTCAGTTATGAGAGTCTTGTTTTGAGACAGGCCCCTTGTTAATGTCCGTCAGCTTTTCCTAAAAAGGATTGGGTTCAGTAGTCTTTTGGTTGAGTAGGGACTGGATGAAAGTTGAGAAGTTTCTTAGAATTTGTTCCATATGGAATAATCCTTCCAGAGGGTTTGCTCTGCTACCTGGAATGATTTCTTAATCTTCACTGTGTAGGAGAGTATCTGCAGCTGTTCACAGAGCAAATCAACTTTATCAGCACTTTATTATCATTTGCCTTCATGAGTTTTCGTTTTATCTGATTTTAAAGAAGTTGCTGCTACAATTCTTTGAATTACAGCTGTAATGATAAAAGGCTCAAAATTATTCTTTTTTTTCAAGAGAAGAGTGGATTTTTTGAGTGCTAAGGATTTTCTGATAGCTTTCTGATTATTTTGTAAAAACATCCTGTCTGGCATGTCAAGCCAGCCACTGATAATCAGTAACAGCGTAGCTGACTTATTTTGGTTGTGTAGAGCCATCATAATTTCCAAGTATCAAAACATTATCAACAAGGTGAGCAGAGCCTTTCCTGTCACACTGACACGTGTGGCTGCTTTGTACTCTGAATGAAAACCACACCATGGGAAGCTGCCAATGCACTTCAGCTGATTGTTTGAAAACCCCCACATAGTTGTGTTCGTATCAGGGGCTGGCACCCCTTGTGAGAGTGCACTTTTCAAACAGCTGTCTCAAATAAATGTAAAAGTGAAGGTTACCAAAATATAGGACATTAATAGCCTCTGTGATTATTCCTACTTTGAGATACAGGTGCATGGATATGAAATTGTGCATGGGCATGGGCATTATGGCATATTGACAGTTTCAAGATTTGTGAAAGCACTGGGGCCTTTCCTCTGTAAGCATCTGATTCCCATAAATATTAACAAGAGTTATAGGCCACGTTGTTTGTGGTCTGTACTCTCAAGAGTTCAGATTTTATAATGTTTGATGTCTTGTTGCCATCTTTTTTTTTGAAAACTGTTATCTGATGTTTATATCTGATGTTATATTACAAATAAAAAAGAACACACAAAAGTCAGGGCAGCTCCAGAGAACCACAAATACACAGGATAAAACATAGTTTAAAAAACCCACACACTTTCCTGCAAACACTACTTCCTTGCTACCTCACTTTCTGAATAACTTTTTCATGTACTTACTCAGCCCTGCTTTGAGCTACATTTTTCCTTCTTTTCTTCTTTGTAGAAGAAATAATTTGACTTCCATGTATTTAAGTGCATATCAACATGTGTTTAATTATTTCAGTGTGCGTGCATGGTCTTGGAGAGTTGAAACAAAAGACATGTTGGCCTGCTGTTAGGAAATACCATGGTATTAATTATTATTTTCCATAATATATTTTCCATAATGGTTGCCTGTCTAATTTCAGTTTGTTAATCCCTAACGATAGAACATTTTCTGTGAATAGCTAATTCTGAATATCACCTTGAGTCAGGACATGGGAACATAATAAATACACCGCAGTGCATCCAGTGTGCTGTTGTTAGCAGTGCCAGTAAGGGATGATATGTAGGAAGAATATATGAGCCTGACCACTTTTTGTTGTACTCTCCAGTCATCTACTATCATGTGGCTAGGAGTGCTCTCTACCTGTCTTCTTTAGTGTTTATGACAGCAAGTTTGCAACCTGATGTGTAAAAAATATGCCACTAATCCACAGTAATTATCACCACCTTTAAGTAGCATCTTAAACACAGATCACAAGTTCATTCTACTTTGGGCATTAGCAACCCAGTACAAAATGATGGTTCTTGTTCCAAGCAGATGCTCAAAGTTACAGATGCCTATTTTTCTGTACTTTAAGTGATGTTCATTGCTAAACCTGAACCTAGTCTGGGGGTGTCAACATTACCTTTATATATGTCCCTTTCTCTTCTCTGTGATATCACAAAATCACACAATGCATAAGATTGGAAGGGACCACAGTGGGTCATCTGGTCCAACCTCCGTGCTTAAGCAGAATTGTCGTACTGCACAGGGCATGGGATTGTGTCCAGACAGTTCTTGAATGTCTCCAGTGAGGGAGACTCCACAACCTCTCTGGACAACCTGTTCCAGTGTGTGGTCACCAGCACAGTAAAGAAGTTCTTCCTCATATTCAAGTGATGTTATGGTGTTGTTTTGGTTTGTTGTTTTTTTTTAAATTAGACCATCATGACCTCTGTTGAGCTGGTGGAAAGGAAGGAGACTGGGAGAGGATGCAGAGACCTAAAATTACTCTTGAGATGTGTAGCTAACATTTAGTTAAGTATCCGCATGTCCCCTGGAGATGTGGGAAGAGGTGCTGGCTCGTAGGTACATTCCTTGGAAAGCAATTCCAGCTGCAGGGGCTTTTTCACTGTGGCTCTTCTTTCATGCAGCAGCTAAGTGTATTTTGCATCACATCTTCCTGGCAGGCTCCTCTTGCTGCTGCACAGACTAATTCTAGAGCTCTTAACGTTTTATGGCATTACACAGAGGTTTTGGTGTTGTTTTTCTTGCTGATGTGGCCTTATCATAGGGAAATCAGTGCCCTGTTGAACCTGCTGCCCAGGACAAGACAATCTGTTCTGGATAAACCGGGGTCATTGCTTGCATGATTTGAAGTGCTTGTTCATTGTCCTCTTTCTGGGGTTCAGCATTTTCCTTTCGGGTCTTTAGAGAAAACCTGTCCAGAACGCAGACAGATGTCAGATTAGACTTCACCTCCAAGGGAGTGCCACATGCTGAATGCCACAGCAGCTTTAGCCAAGACCTGCCTGTTGACACAGGCAAAGTCACGGTCCCTGTACATTTAGGGGTTGCCCTCGGCGCTATTGTTCCAGCCACCAAAGGACAAGCTTGCTTTGACACGTCCAGCTGAGAGAGTCGCGGTGCCACACAGGGCTGACCTCGTAGCACCGAGGACACTGTCATGCCCACTGCAGCCACCACAACCTTTTTCTTTCACATTTCCCTCTCAACGTCAGGATTTTGGTGCAGATTATGGGACTCCGTGATCCCCCTCTAGTGGGGAGCTGGTGCGAACGCCAGGCTCGTCTCTGGGAAAGTGCGGTGCTTTGGCTTCATCTTCGCGGGTGGTGGTTCTGTGTCTGCCAACGGGAGCCTCGGAGACTGAAATCTCATTATTTGCTCCTCTGGCTTTAAAAACCAAAGGCAAATCAAATGTGTAACAAAGCTTTTTATACATGATAAAATGCACACCACCAAGTAAATCCATGGGCTTAGTTCTAACAGGGAGCATTTGTATGTCTAGAAGTTTCGTAGCTGTGGGCAAGTAGATTATTTATATTAGTGTTCTCATGTAAAAATGATTTGTTATATTTGCTAAGAAAAGTGTTTCTTTTTTTTTTTTTTTTTTTTTTTGCCACAGCAGACGCCTTTGATCAAAATGAATAAAATTATTTGTATGAAAATATGGAATTTAATTCAATTTACAGTATATTCATTTAAAAGTTTGCATTTACTTTTGGAATAACAGTCATCAAGAGGAGTGCCTAAAATTCTTATTGGAAATAAATAAGTGGAGAGTGATTGCTTGAAGAAGTGGTCTTGTGAAATGCTGAGGTGCCTGAGTGAACTCCTGTCGTGTAAGGGGCAATAAGCATTTCACAGAGGCTGTTTTTCTGTGCAGAAATAAAATACAAAATAGGAAGACACAAAGCTTTAAAAACTAATTTTGCTGAAGGTGGAAACAATGCTAGATGTCAAAATGACATTTTTACTTCTTAGACATGACTGAGCAAAACACTGATCATGATTTTACAACGGGAATTAAGTCTATGAGTCTGTATTTTCTTAGCTGTATTATCTATGTGGAATGTGCAAAAGTTGGCAGATAAACTTCAAAGCAGCTGTGCTTAGGATGTTGAAGCTCTTCAGTGTTATCAGACCCAGGCACAGAGATTACATTTACATTTATTTCTGGAAAAACTCATGTTCAAAATGCATATCACATTTTGGTAGATAGTGTTCCCTTCCCCTTCCCGTTCCCGTTNCTTTTCTCTTCCTCCTCTTCCCCCTCCTTCCCCACATTCCCTTCCCTTCTTTCCTCCCTTTCCGACTTCCTTCTAGTCTGTCTTCCAGCACTTTTCTTGAACACCACTTCCCAAATCATGCTGTGACACTTCACTGGAACTCTCTTTGTGTTTACCATCCGGTGTCTACTGCCTCCCATGTATTCATGCATTAACTCCTTTGCTCTTTACCATCCCTTTCTTGCAGTGTTATCCCTAAGGTGCTCTTCAAGCCACTTTTCTCTGCTTGACTTTCTCTATGTTTAACCATTTCTGAAATCACTTCTACTCTTACAGCTGACATTTGAGTGATTCATCTTGGGAGGTAGTGTGTGAGACAAGTGGTGTTATGATAGTACAGTCAGTCAGTCAAACATGTGTTTAGACAGCCTATGTCCATAATAATTCTCCTACCTTGGGAGGGAGCTGGCTGGCTGTGAGACAATGTTGGTGGATTTCATTAGCTGACATTATTTCAGTACTCAGATTGAGGGAGTTGTTAAATCATCATTACTATAGTCATTCACACCTTTGATGCAGATTTTTGGTAACTGGCACATTAATTTTTCTCTAACTTTATCTTTTATTTTTTTCTTGGTGTTCCTGATATTTACCATAGTAAATCCACTTATCCCCGCACGCACAGCCATGAGCGTGCACATATGTTTAGTCATGCATGCGCATACACAACATGCTGAAGCTTTGTTAATTGATGCTAATTGCTGGTGTTTTTAATTACAAAACGTATTTCTCTATCGCTGTATTTGCACTGCTTTGTTTTAGCTTCATCTAATGCACTGGAACTCCACACTGTACAGCAGCATTGATGAGGCAGTAGGGAAGAAGCACGGCATAGCTATTATTGCTTTGTTTGTGCAGGTAAGTTTCCTGTCTTACACTTGTTACAGTGCACTGTCATTTGTCTGAGGGTAATGAGGTCCTTTCCATGTTATTTAATTTTTAATGATTTCATAACGGAAAACAATGTATGACTGCTGGTATTCTATTTGAAAGATATTTTTCAGTCATGTCTTCTGTATGTGTGCTAAGCAGTTAATTCTTGTTTAAACAGGATATTGGAAGTATGTTAGTTAAAGAAGGGATAATACATAGTTAGGCATCTCTCTGTGGCTCTGGCTATAAGGAGACATCCACTCTCCACTCCTCTGAGGGCAGAATGAGGGCTGTCAGGAGGTGCAGGTGCTTCACTATGTCTGTGATGTATTTATATTTCGGGCCAGGTCTGCTGTTTGGGGATTGAGGAAATAGACAGAGGAGAGAAGGAAATAGAGGAGAGGAGGACAGATGAAACAAAAAGGGCTACTAACCCATTGGCACTGCTGAAAAGTGGTAGTAGAATTCTGCTTTCCTGAACACAGGGACAAATGTGTTTCTTCACACAGGACAAATGCGAGGTGGAGTCATATTACTTCTTCAGAGGCTGAAAGTGTTAACAAGACTTGCCAGAGACCCTCAGAAAAACCTGCAATGGGGAGGCTTAAAGCTTCCTGGGGACAAGGTGTAATGAAATTTGGGAAGTTAGCACTATAATCTAATTGCTGTTGAAGGTTTTTCAAGGTCTGCACCCTATAAAGATTTTTAGTTTTAGTCCTCAAACACCAGATTCTCATCTTCCTCAGGAGAAATGGCAAACTGTTTTATTTAAATGGGTTTGGAGGAAGAGGTTCAGAGTTCATGCTTAGATCAAATGGATTTTCTTTCACAGTGATATTATTAATTTTTCGTATTTCATAAGGAGTTTATGAGTGCCTTTGAGCTTTACCTCTGAATTTAAAGGTACATTGGTTACCAACTCAGCACTCAGATAGAACTGCTAAAAATGGAAGTTAGAAAGTCTTCAGTTTTGTGTCCTAGAGGGCTGTGTGATAATTGCTTATGTAAGTCACCTTCTCATTACAGCAGAGGTAACCTTCCAGTCAGTTAGAAAGTTATATATAAGTTTTCAAATAAGTCTGAAACTTCAGTGATACATTTTCCATTTCTGGTCTCTCACCCGCATCAGTGTTCTTAAGCATTCCAGAAAGGCTTTTATATTAGCCAAGAAAGGCACAATATAATTACAATTGACCAAAGAAAAATAATATTTAAGCTGTTTATTAAGGGAACAGGGAGAGGAAATTTGGTGACAATTTTTTCTTGGTAAAGACATGGAAAAATAATTTTGTTCCACAGTTCTCAAAATACATTATTTTAAGGTCAGTGAAAATATTTTCACTGACTTAAGTGACAGCCCTTGGGGATTAATAATTTAGAAGCAGCATCTTTGAAGTGACTTCAATATTTTTTATGCACTTTGAAGGTTTTAAATTGAAATTCCATTCTAAAACAAAAAAAAATGCTCTTAAATTCCTAGAAATAGCAAAGTACCTTTTGTTGACATTCAGTTGTTTCCTTCCAGTGGCTACTGTGTCATTCTATTCCAAGGGAAACAAAAAGCAAACAAATTTTTCAGGGTCTAGCTCTCCCATTCTCATTCAGGCTGGCTTATTTCCTCACCTCGTGTGTGTACAAGTTGGCAAAGAAATCAAAGGGAAGGCCATTCTGCATCTCGTGATTTCGACAGTGTTGTTCTGAAGGTAAAACTAGGGTCCTGGAATGGGTGATTTGAGTCAGGAGCAGCAGAATTTGGTGTGCAGAGTGAGCAGCATTCATATAAAATTAGAATCTCTTATCTCAGTGTGTTTCTTTGGAGCCCCATCTTCCGTGCCTCGCAGGCGTTTAGTAGAGGCAGTGCTGCAGCCTGCCGGGAGCCTGGCTTTCACTGGCAGGATCCCAGAGATGCTGTGAGAGAGGGAATCTGCCATTCTGCACTCTGCAGGCAGGAAAAAACTCCCCCGAGCTTCAGAGATACCTGGGGCCAGATTAGCAACGCTATGGGAACAAATTCAAAAAGTGTCTGTTGTGCTTGTTCACTCTGTTCCTTTCTGTGTACTTTTCTGACATAAACTGGTAAGGATAAACTGTATCCTTGGCATTTATATGCCACAATGCTGCACAATTTTGACTCCACATAGAGTAGATGCTGCAAAACAGGGTTAATCAAAAATTTACCAGACTTAATTGTGACTCTTTCTCTTGTTCTGTAAGTTTCTGTCTCTGCTTTAAAGTTATCTAAGCCCTGTTTACTTTTGGCTGGTGGTTTTATAATGGTTTAACTTTTTGGAGTTGTCATGTATCAGTGCATTTGATTAACACAAGATTGTGTAGCTAAACTAAAAACAGCTATAGTACTTACTGTTCTGGTTGACCTGTGTTTTGCCTCAGAGTTTCTGAAATACCAGGATACTGAAACTCACCTTTGCTTGCTGTATTTCAGATAGGAAAAGAGCATGTGGGCCTAAAGGCTGTAACTGAAATTCTTCAGGACATCCAGTACAAGGTAAGGCATTGTCTGAAGCAACGCTTCCTTTAATGACCAGAGAGAAAGTGAGCAAAGGGTCTGTATGGAGCCAAAAGATTTCAGATGTGTCTGTAGTAAAACCACATGTAAAAGATATCATTTGGTGACCTGCATGAAAACCCCAGAATTTTACAATATTCAGATAATATACATTTTTTGTACTTCTTTCCATTTCTGGTGGCCAGAAAGTTTGATCTATACTAGTAACTGATTGCAAGTCCTACCTTTTCAGTGATTTTCATGGAGTCAGTGTGAGTGCAAGGACTGCAACATGCTTAGTGAACACCAGCAGCCCTATCTCCAGACCTACCTGGTTTTAATTTGTAGAGGAAAAGAATAGATGAACTGAGCACCCATATTAACTTGCAGTGGGAAATCAGCAAAAATGCAATTCTGACTTGTCAGGTGGATAATATCTGGGGATACTGAAGGACAGATAATAATCCTAGCAGGACTGAGGAGATATGAGTGCTCTCCAAAATGTTGATGCTCTCTTAAATGACCTTGGGCAAGTTACTTCCATCTCTCTGCTTCATGATCTGTAACACAGAAATAATCACACATCCCGTTGATTTTAAAAGGATTTTGAGATGTATCGATTACACTTTTTTTATTGGTCTGAAAGGATTAACCATTCACTTCAGCAGATGCTGAAGTGTAGAAAAATTGGAAAGGAATCAAAAATCTTTTAGTCAAATAATGTATGGTAAACTTGAGTCATGATGTTTAATATTACAAACTCTTTGTTTATGAAAGTGACAGAGAAAACAATAGTGTATGGAACTCTGTAATTTCATTACTGAGACAACAGCCAAGCAGAGGAAGGTCGTGAGAGGCCTCACCATTATGTGACTGTGTTATAATGGCGACTTTCAAAGCATCAGCATCAAACACACTTTGGCATACATAACATTTTCGTGCATTAAATATGTGGAACCAGCATTATTTTATAAAGTGTTATCCACGTCAGTTAAGGAAAAGCTCACTTTGGCCTTGTATTTTTAATCTTTTGGTATGAAACCCCTGAATTTCCTGTAGAGAATTTCAAGGCTGGGACCTGGAAGAAGTCCAGGTGCTAAAGGCAGAAAGTTAACAAATTGCTGGGATAACCTAAAAATCAAATAAAAAATAGAATTAAAAAATGTGTTTGTGTAGCTGCAAGGACAAATGCAATGATGATTAAATGGGGGCTCTTAATGAGGTTGCTTTCCGCAGGAATTCAAGGTTTAATGTTATAAGAACACAGAATGTGTTTTACCTCAGCATTCATCAGCATTTTAATAAGAAAGTAGAGATGAGATTGATTTGTATTCATTTTTTCAGGGAAAGTCCAAAACAATACCGTGTTTTAATCCCAACTCTTTATTGCCAGGTAGGTGCTTTTGCTTCCTTCTGTGTGCGTGGATTAGTAGCTGATTGCAGAGGCTGAGACAGTCTTAATCTAAAGCCTAGCCTAAACAGCAAGCCTGAGTGTGTCCCATAAGGTGGTAAAGCATTTTGGTAATGCACATCCTAACAGGGATAGGGATGAAGACCTGTTGAAATTTACTGTAAATCTGCATCTTTGTCATGTGAGTGGGATGTGATACCGTAGTCTGTGCACTGCTGGCAACACCATGGCTAGCTTTGTTGAGGATTTCTCATCCCATCTAGAGGGGCAGCTGTGTGTATTCCCTTCTCGACTTTGGCATAAAACAGAAAGTGTAAGGCTATCCACTTAACAAGGTAGTTTTTGTCAGCATCAAAAGACAATGCCATAATGCAATGAGAGTTGAATAGCATAAAAGGAGTAGTGACAAAGGGAGCTAAATTCAGACTCATATAGCTAAAAGTTAAAGAGTAACAGTAAGAAATGTGACTTTTAAAAAAATACATTTCTAAAAAGAAATGTTTCTGCAAGGAATTCATCTGAGTAAGATTTTTAATTTTTCAAAATAGCCCAGGTCTACAATAAACTATATTAATTATATCAAAAGAGTATTGTCTAGGTTGCAAAGTCAAGTGCTCAGCAATTAGGAATTGCAGGAATTAAGGCAGCCTGTGCCTCTCACGCATATCCATTATGAAACATCACCTGATTGCATGACCATAAGTTATTTTTCACAGGACCCCTGCCTCACGGTTCCTGTTTGATGATGATCAAGTCACATAAACAAAATTTTTCACAAGTCGTCTCTAACTATGTGTTCCTCATTTTCTAGGTGCCCGACTTGAGATCATGGGGTCTGATTTGCAGAAGTGCTGAGTGCTTACACCTCCAAGAGAAGTCAATGGGAGCAGTGCTCTGACTGTATTAAGTGCTATAGAAAGTTAACTACTCTGAGAAATCAGGTTCTAAGCATGTCATATTGAACACCTCAAATGAATAGATCCATTTGACCTTAACTTTCCTGTGCCTCAGTTCCCCAGCTTTAAAGTGAGGGGATAATCTGTCCTTCCTCACCACACAAGGGTATGGGAGGATAAATTAATTCACTTAAGCTCTCAGGCACTGGAGAAATGAGTGTATTAGAAATATGAAAAATATTGAGAAAATATTCTAACAACTAGGATTTGAATAGCATGGGAAAAAGAAGACCAAGTGCCTCATATTGTACTGAGAATTCCAAATAATATTATGTACTTTTCAAAACAGAATCATCCACCTTTGCAAGTAAATGATGAAAGGTTCTCCAGAAAAGACACACATGATCATGTAACAACACCGTGTCACAATGCATGCACAGGATGGGCTGAATTAATTCTTGCAGTTCTTAACTTTCTAGTGTTTGATAATGCAACTTGCTATCAAGGGATTTGCTGTATAATTTCCTAACTGAGAAAGAAAATTGCACCTACAAAACAAAATCCATTCACTGACAATCACAGGCCTCATTAGCAAGATTTAATTCCAGTGATACTCCTCTGAGCTAGTAGTGAAAAGACAGTAACAGGTTAGTTCAACCAAGCAGGTTTATTTGTTTCCAGTTTCCCACTCTGTCCTTGTCAAGCTAGTCACAACCTTCCCCCTGGCTCTCCATGCCATGATTAACCACCCTTTGTCTCCAGTTTCTCTCTAGGTTTGTTTCTTGTCCCCTCTTTTACAGTCAGGCAGTTTCCTCTCCATTCTTCTTAGGCTGTACAGCAGCAAAGGAAAGCTCTGTGTAGTCTCAGTTATGAAGTGGTGTGATTGGAATCTATGAGAAATTAAAATAATTGAAATAATTAAAATCAAATGTCTTGAATTTAGAGTTAAAACTCTGCATGGACAAAATATTGTACATTTTCTTCAGTGACACCTGTTTATTCTAACAGTTATTTATAAACCTATTAATAAATTTATAAACTTAAAAAGTTATGTAATTTTAAGGTAAACCTTGTTGTTTTTCCTGCTCGGAAATTCAAATCACTTTTCCAAAGGTAGGAAGCACCAGTGCATCTCAAAAAATATGTCACCAGAATTGCAAAGTGAAAAGTTTTTCTTCAGCTGAATTTTCATTGATTTTTTTCAAAAAAAAATGAAATAAAATGAATTCTTGACACATTCTGAACGTAGAAGTCAGTTACAATTCGATCACCGCAGCCCCTCTGCCTTCAAAATTCAATGTCTCTTTTAACTTTTGACGTTAAAAGGAATTCTTTTATTCCCATAATACTGCTTATTTGTTGTGTTAGTTTAAAGAGCTGTGCACTTGTTATTTTTGACGTCTATAAAGTGGCATTTTCGTATTTAAAATGCTCATCTGCAGGGTAAGTTACTGTAATGTAATGACCACAAGCTCATACACATTCATATGAGGAAGTAGTGGGCAGTGCTTGGCAGGATATAAATTCACACCTTAGCTTGCTGCTTACTAACTTCATCATGCGAGCGAGCCCACAGCTGTCATAAGCTGCCATAACCGAAAGACACCATTAACTTCTTTAATGTCATTAAAACTCCACGTTTCTTTTAATTTCAGATCCTCTTCTGCGTGACTACTGGGTGTATGAGGGCTCTCTAACCATTCCACCCTGCAGTGAAGGTGTCACCTGGATATTATTTCGCTATCCTTTGACTGTGTCCCAAGTGCAGGTAACAGCTGTGCTTAAAGTGACCTTGGAAGATGGTTATGAGCTAAAGGTTATAGCGTGCAAATACATACATCAGAACGTTATGTCTGTTCTCCTTAAAGATCCCATTAGATCAGTACATGGCTTTTCAAGTAAAGGTTAAACCTTTTGAGTCACTGAAAGCAACGCAAAGGTCAGAGATGAAAAACCTTGTTATCGTTTATCATCTGCATTTAAAATAATTCTTATATTTAAGTGAACGAAAAGGAAAAAAGGAAGTCAATGGGCAAAAGAAGTTCAATTCTTTGTAACTGTAAGCTTTCAAATATCATTGCTTTTTGATGTTAAAGGAACAAAAAAGCACAGGGAGGCACTAAGTCCTGGAGAATGAAAAACGTTAATGTAGTACAAACTGGCTAGATTGCATAGAACTATATTTAATTTATCTGGCTCTTTTTAAATTCAGTTTTATAATAAATGTCAAATGGAAACTACCTATTCAAATTTGATTTCACATGTATGTATTTTAAAGTGTTCAGGGTTTTTTTCTTAAATTAAATCTAACAGTTGTGAGCCTTTCTACGTAAAACTTTTCAAATCTGTCTACAAATAAGCCCAGTAAAAACAATGAAAACTCATGATGAATATTCTCCCATAGTCTGTGAATCCCAGCTGGAGGAATGTGCATTTAATTTAAGTGAAACTACCTAGAATCCCTGAAGCTGAATGCATTTATTTTCACTGCCTGCTCTGAAGCATGTGAAAAAATATAAAAGGTGATAAATTCAGATTTAAATGATTTCAGCTTTAATAATTTAAAATTTTGCTAGTGGTGCCAGCACAATATTTAAACATCTTTAACAATTTAATATTGGCAGTGTTTCTTTTCTCATGGAAACTGAATTCTAGGTCTAATCATAGGATAAAAGCAACAGCTCCCAATAAGTTATTTGTCTGGTAGCTGCAACTTAAATGCATCCCATCATGAATGTGATATTTATTTATGAAAAGGTAAGACTTGTGGCTGCTTACTGCTGAGTAAATGCACTACTTACAACATTACTTACAACAATCAGTAAACAGCATTCTGTTAGTGTTATTAGATTCAGAATAACTTCTGAAGACAGAGTTCATTTTGTAACTTGTCAGCTAATTGTCCAGATATGATATTGATAAATAAGGGGGCTTAATCAGATTTACAAAGTCCACAGCTATTACACTGAGACATATTATGATCTTGCTGGTTGCAGATTTCGTAGTCTCTGTTCCCTTTTAATCCAATAAGTGCACAGAGGAGAGCTGAGTTTAAGCTGTCCACACGTAGCGGGAGAAAGCAAGAGGGTGAACTAAAGAGGAATTAAGAAGAGAAATGCAACTTCAGTTAGTATTACTATGTACTAATTTACCACAAGGAAACAAGATGCTGGAGTGTAGTGTGAGGGGGATAAGACTCCTGAAAAGAATATTGTGCCTGGGGAAGAGTGACCCATAGTGGCCGGGGCAAAGACTGAGATTCACAACCATGTTAGGTGATGGGTAGCTGGTTTGTGTTGCTGCATTAGTTTGACAGGCATAAACCCAGTCCAAAACCATTGCAGTGATGAAGGGCACTCAAGTCACGGAGGAGCTTTTCCCTCCCGCTTGCACTGTATGTGGGTGAGATGTGGCACTGCAGTTGAGTGATGGATTGGAGCAGCTTTATGCCAGTCTGATCCACTATACTTGTCATAGATAAGCATCAATTGGAAAAAAAATCTCACTGATATTTTTGATTGCAGCATTAAAGTTGTGCAGGAAAGACAGTTATTAAGAACATGAAAGGCTTTTGCCAAAGTGGGATAAAAAAATATCTTTTTTCAGATACTGCGTTCAGATGTCAATTAAATATGGGATAAGTGAGAGGAGGTGATTCTGGGATTCGTAAGTTGAAAGGTACGGCGAGGTCTCCATGATGGCCAAATACTAAGATTTTGACAGTTCTAGAATATCTTGCTATAGCCTAAATTTCCAAGATTTTAAGTTGTAATTAGCATTTTGGCTGCAGTGAAATATGTGGCCTCTTCTGTGCATGTGGGCATGAGTGCCTATGAGAGATTTCATTTAATCACAGAAGCGCAGAATGACTGGGGTTGGAGGGCACCTCTGGAGATCATCTATTCCAAATGTCCTGCTAAAGCAGGTTCATCTAGAGCAGGTTGCCCAGGAGAGATTAAGGAGAGATTAGAAATGCAAGGACTTTTGTCTATGGAAAAAAAGAGGATGTAGTACAGGATATACCATTCTGAATCTTCCATGGAAGGCTGGTAGAGGCATTTAATGTTATTAAGCCAGCTTCTAGTATTAAATCATAGATTTCAGTGCAAATGCATTTCTAATGGGTTTAAATACATTATTTTCACATGTGTCATTACCTTGTAGAGCTTTCTTCTTTGGGATACTAATGAAACGTCAAGTGCTTTATATAAATACTAGTAGCATCTGTGGTTATAGCCAGTGAGAAACAAATTCAAGGCTTTCTATTTTCATTTTTCAGGCCATGAAATAATCAAGTTCTGAGTATCAATAACAAGTAAACAAAGAATTACATACTGTAATTAACAAACTGTGGGTCATAAGGGAAAAAATGAATAAAACTGCAATTCTAGTTCATGGTCACACTCATAAGATATTTTCACATTTTGTTATTTTGAAACAATGAAGTAAGTATTTTGATGTAGGCACAAGAGGCTGACCATTACAAAGTACAGAACCTTTTTTTTTTCTCTAAAGACATTTTCAGGTAGTAAAGTTCAGCTGGTGAGTTGATATGCTACTGATCTAAGTCAATGTTAAGTGAAAGGAGTTCTGAATGTGCTGGTTATATGAATAGCAAAAGAGCAATCTAGGACTGCAGCATCAGGATGTGCTTTCCTGGAATCCAATGCTGTTTCCTCACTGGAAGTAATTTTCTTTGTCATGAGACTTCACTTCCAGCCAAGGGATTTTTCCTTTATGGGTCATTCTGTGCATATTCCTGTCCTCCTGTTGTGATTCTTGTCATCCTCACTTGACTTACGTTGAAATACACAGCCCAGGAAAAACTGTGTTGATTGTTTCTGTGAGATACCTCACACGAGCATGTACACTGCTGAAATGCAGTGGGAGAAAACTCCCTCCTATTAGGCCAGTAAAGAGAAGGAAATAGTTGAAAAAGGCTTGGTCGTGCTTCTCTCCACTCTATTTTAAAAAAATGGAACGTTTGTGAGTAATGTGCTTTGTGGTTCACTGAAGCCCAGAACAAGTGCATTGTCTAAACCACTCAGAGTAAGGGTTTTAAACAATGGTGCAGAAGGAGCTGTTGTTCTGCTGTATTCATTGTCAGAATTAACTGGTTTTGTATTGAATGGCATGGTCTCTAGTCCTTTTGTCTACCTCATTCAGAATCAAAAACTCCTAAAGGACAGAAATAGTAACTAGCATATGGAGCTGTAGTGGAAATTGTGCAAAATTTATGTAAACTGTAAAGTAAAGCACTCAGAGCTTCATGGCATTCTGGGTACTGGGAAGCAGGTCCGTGTTCTTGAAAGGTGTCATGGAGACGTGAAATTTTCAAGCAGAAGGATAATCCTCATATTGAATAAATATTTATAGAAAACATGCAAATTCTTAGTTTTGTGTGCTCTATTTTTCAGCAAATATGTAAGTGAAACAGAAGAATGCAGTGGTCAGGATCTGAATACAATGAGTGGTAAAAAAATTCTACAAAACATGAACATGCATGGTTTCACTCAGTAGAAATGGAACTGTTCATGTTGTGGGTTTGCCTCTACACTGCTTAGAACTTTATCCTGAATTTCAGTGTGAACAGGCTTAGGTCATCCTTAATGTCTTCTGGGCATGAGAAGAACTTTTGTAAGTGGCTATTCCTGGTAAGAGCATGTGAATATCCACGGGTGCTTAGCCATATGCCTCTGAAATACCTGTTTCATTGGCAGTCCTGCAGGGTGTACTTCACAGCATCAACTTAGGAGAGGTTGGGAGGAGATGGTAAGCGGTGAAACAGGATGAGAAGGGCACACATATTACCTGGCCACATGGAAATTTAATAGGGAAAGTAGTGTTGGCACAGCTAGTGTCCTTTTTTGACAGAACTGCTCACAAGTAGAGCGAACCACCATGTGTGTAGAGAGTCTCTGTCACGGCAGTCTGAACCATGGGAGGAACAACCAAACAAGGAGGCTGTTGGTCTCAGAAGCAATTCCCCCGTGGAGCAGGGCTACAGTTCTTGACTTTTCTAAAGACTAAAGAGCAGGCACAGAGATCAGGTCGGTTCTACTCTCCTGACTGAAGAAACTGGAAGCTGCTTTGTGAAGAGTACCTCCTGGAGAAAGATTTCACCGTGGGAACTGGGATGGAGCACTTGTAGTTACAGTAGGAGACAGCTCACAAATGCCAGCTTTGCAGAGAGTCTGCTCTTCCCTCTCCTTCACCTGTGTTTGTTTGAAGTATCTCATTCTCACAAGATCAAACAAAAGCCACATTTTTGTAAAGTGCTCCTTCCTAAACTGCAATTATCTCAGACTTTCCAGAGTTGATTCAGATGGTGAAAGAGGATGCTTTTACAAAACTCCTTCGGTGATTTAACAGCCCTTGAGTTCTGAAGACTTTTTCAATTCCAAGCTGGTAGTGGGTTTGTTTTCAGTTTGCTTTAAGTAAACAACAACAACAAAAAATCTTCCATAACACGACTGTGCCTCTAAAAGCACCTTCAAGGCGCTTTTTTTCATTTTTGCAGTCTAAACTGTTGCCTTATATCTCAGCTGCCAGAAGCTGAGTGGTGATTTCCAAGCACACTATTTTTTTGAGGAAAATGAAGCAGAGAAAATCTAGCCTCTATATCAAGTAAATAAGTCTGTATCAGTATTGCTGGAGAGTGGAAAACAACGAGGGCTGTTGACTTCCAGGTTGCAGTAAGAAAGTATTCTCTGTAGGCAGGATAAGAATAAAAATGCCATTACCTGCTGTTTAGTACCTCATTTAATTTAATTCTGGAATCATGCTTACATTCTCCCTGTAATATTTCGTAGGATGTTTTTCATGGAGAAATTAACTCTATAACATCCTAGATGTTAAAATGATTGTATACGCCAGGCTCCATTTTGCTTTCTGTGTATCTTCAGTTTCAAGGTAGAGATGAACTGCATAGTGAGGCATCACAGGGTCAGTACAAGTACAAAGGCTGAGGCTAGGGGAGTCAGCCATCAAGTACACTTGCTGTATCTAGCTAAGACAGCTTGTGAATATGTCAAAGAAAAAACAATTTTTCTAGTAGTTGTAACTATTTAAAATACCAGACTCTTAAAAACAGCACTGGTGAACAGAAAGGTAAGTTTTTTATCACGCAGCACTTGATGCTAATACCAGGGATGGAGATGGAAGCTGCTCATATTCTTTCCTACACCAGACTAGATTTAGAAAAATTTAAAAAGAGTCTATAAGCAAGAAACATATTTGTTTTGGCTCAGTTGAAATCTTCTATATTTATTTTTTACTGTATTTGACTTTCTAACTATCTACATCTACAGATCTTTCGAAGCAGTATTTTGTTTTGATCACAAAAGTTGTGTTTTTCCATATAAAATGTCAAAAGGCATCCTCTAAAGCTAAGAATCTGTTCGGTATTCTTCTGGTTTAGAAGATAACAACAGTTTCAGGCAGTAAATAAATCACTAGGAGAATTTCAAAACAATTTATAGTCAAGCAAGTTATTCCTGAAATGCACTTCTTTGAAGAAGACCAGAATTACTACTCTCAGCACACAGCAGTGAGGTTGATTCATAGAATGTAATCCACAATGGCCAAGATGGTTATAGATCCTAGAAGTAGTTCTGAAAAGGCAAAGGATAAGTTTGCCAAACCATGTGCATAAGTGTTCTTGTTTTTTCTCTATATCTCAAATGTTTTGACAGTGCTGATAACTATTTTAAAATGTTATTAATGTGTATTGACCTTAGTATATGGTACCTGAACACTCCAATTTTCAAAGCTGCAGAATTGGCTGGACAAGGATGGTTTTGTTAATTAGTCCCATAGTAAAGAATGTGTCTCAGCTTCTTCATTTCTGTTTTTCTGTCTTTCAGATAGAGGAATTTCGAAGACTGAGGACTCATGTTAAAGGTGCTGAACTTTTAGAGGGCTCTGATGGAATCCTAGGAGATAACTTCAGACCAACTCAGCCACTTAGTGATAGAGTCATCAGGGCTGCATTTCAGTAGCAGAAGAGGAAGAACAATGATAAATCTTGTCAGGTAAGTAAAAACTTAGCGGAAAAATCAAAACTTTGAAATAATTTAGCTAAAGGAGAAAATGCCCTTAATTTCAGCTGATGTTATGATACATTGTCACAATTGTAAATTTTTACACTGTAATTTCTATTTCATCCTGTGGTGTAATAGTTTGGTTATGTCATAATTTAACTCCAGTTGGCAGCCAAGCCCCACAAGCTGCTCAGTCACTCTCAGCTGATGGGATAGGAAAGAGGATCAGAAGGGTAAAAGTGAGAGAACTTGTGGGTTGAGGCAAAGACAGTTTGATAAGTAAAGCAAAAGCCACGCATGCAAGCAAAGCAATACAAAACAAGAAAGTCATTCAGCACAATCCAGGCAGTAGATCACGATACACAGTTACATTGCAATTACTTCTTGTAGCTTTAAATTTGTTCTGCTGCAGTGAGGAAGAGCACAGTATGTCTTGGTTATGTGGTATATTTCCCCAGGTACTGAGTTTTACTGGTTGATTCCTTACCATGTTTCTAGAAGACCAGTCATTGGTGGATCTTTTCACCCTGTTAAAAAAGCTGGGTAGAAGTTCTGGAAGGAGGCCTTTAATTCTAAAAGGAGGCTTTTTTTTTTTTTACAATACTGTTCTTTCCCAACAAGACTGAATTTTGGCCAGCTCCAGTGAAGATACAAGAGGAAACAAATTAACTTCTGTCATGGCTAATTTTTCGTATTTCATTCATCAAAGTAGTTGCTGCTTCTTTCCTGCCTTCATTGACTCACAGAGCAAGAATTTAAGGATGACATAAGAGTAATACACATGTGAACCTATATCAACCGTGCTTCAGTTATTAAACCTTCTCATGTCATGTTCCCCTAGCCTCTATCAGTTACAAAATAAATCCCCTTAATGCTCAGCAGTTACTCCTAAACCTCATTATACTTAGTTAATGGATGTTTTACTATAATGAAAAACCTGGCAATGAAATTCAAAGAGAATTAAGTCCAGGGAAGTAGTTGAGTCACCATCCCTGAAGGCATTTAAGATGTGTAGATGTGAATTTTAGGGACATGATTTAGTGGTGGATGTGGCAATGCTGAGTTAATAGTTGGAAATTATGATCTTAAAGGTCTTTTCTAACTTAAAAAATTCTATGATTCTAAGACAAATTGTTGCCTTGAAAGTAGTGAGTCGAGGCACCAGCTTTAGGGTTGATTTTGAAATGAAGTGGCCCTGCTTTGATGAAAAAAATAAGACAGCAAATCTGGGAAATCTTCAAGGAAAGAATCTGACTGATTTTTTCAATAAGCGCTACTGCTTTTTAACATAGTAAAATTTTTCATCTAGTTTCCTATGAAAAATTTCATTTAAATAATAAAAACACTGGGTACTCCCCATTACCCTATTTACTGTTGAAATACATCATATAAAAGCATCAGATTTTCTGTCTTCAGATTTCTTTAAAGCTACAAAATAACTGATTCATCTAGGGTTTCATCTGGAAAGCATGCTGCTAAAAGGTCTTTGATAAACAGTTTTTGGTAAGGATATTTATTTGTACTTTAAATTCTTGCCCTCTCTAGTTCATGTCAGGCTCTATTGTGGAGTTACGCCCCTTCAGAGCATGCTCTGGGTCCAGTCCCCAGTTTAATATGAAGTAACAAATGATCAGGCAGCAGATACCCCATAAAAAAGATTGATAATTCAATGCTTCCAAAAAAATGGATCCATTAAAACTAAGCGAGAAGATTATCCTCCCTGCTGCATATGATAGAAATTATTAAATAGGCTAGGACAGTGACCAGCAATTTCATGGTCTTTCCATATAGCATAAGCATTCAATATAGTGTTTGCATCTAAACATTTTTGAAGTAAGGATTTATTTGTATTTTATAATCCTATTTAATATCTGCATCCCAGAATTTAAACAAAAAAACCAAAATACTGATCCTTTTTTTTTAATATTATTTTTTCATTCCCATATTTAATTTTGGGCATATCCCTAAGCCCAGTTCTCCATTACATGGTTCTCTGCAGTAACCAAATGTTGTCGCTTTAATCTTGAAATTGATGTTTCAAATTCATCCCGGCTTCTGCATAAAAATTACTTGGGAAAATCATGGCAATATTAAAGTACAGTTTTTCTCAGAGAGTGAATAATGCCCTCAGGCCAGTGCAGGTAATTCAAGTCTGTAACAGTGAAATTACTTGACACACTGAGTTTGAATTTTAAGCATGAAAGACTTTCCTTTACAATGCTGGAATTGAAATGTAAAAATTTCCCTTTTGCTTGCATGTTTGAAATTTTATTACATTTGTCAATACTTATAAAGATTTGTTCTATATAATAAGATTTATCTCGGCTGTGCTTCACAAAATAATCTGCAGTTTTAATTCCCAAATGATGGAATTTTTAATACAAAGTAATAGTCCTCACTGTAGGGCTATGCTAATTATGGACACTCAAGCACTGAGGAAGAACTGTGACTCCTGGCACAGTGTAGCTCACAGAAGAAATGACACTTGTTTCTCTACACCTGATTGAATTATTTATCAGAAATTTATCTGGGCAGGTCTTTTCAGTTTTGTGTGCATCAGTCCAAGTAGCATGGAACTAATCAGGGTTTCATTATATATCTTTGCTATTGAGTTCAGGGAGCTGAAAAAAGTGAAGTGTAAAAAGAAATCACATGGCTTTGTTCATGTTTCTTCTATGCAAAGAGGTAAAAAGGGAAGGAAACAATCCTACTTACTTTGTAGCGATTTCCTCACACCTCTCCCGGAGGAAGGTGTTGAGGAACAGTAGCTCCTCACACAGACCTCAGAAATCCTCAAAAAGATTCCTTCCTTCACAGGAATGAGGGAAGTCCCTTAAGCTGGGGCTGCTGGCATCAACTGAATGTTGCTATGAAGACTCAGTAGCAGATGGGGAAGTAAGAGTTTTCAGAGCAGCATCTTCGCAGTGATTCAAGAGGAACATTTTTTCTTTTTAAAGAGCAGATTACCTTTTATTTTAAAGCTCTGGTATGTCTTGAATATTACAATTACAAACACACTGGCTGACTTCTTTTCTTACACAGTGCCCCTCTGCCAAGGCTGCTGGAACTCCTGTCAGTAAAGTTTTCAACATTTTTTTTTATTCCAAGCCAGTGTGGCACAGCCACTTGGGAAGAACCTTGAGGAATGTTAGTTTGCCATGGCCTCGTTACTCTGTCAGGGAAAGAAGGAGACAAATGTTTCTGTAAGTGTATCCGCAGGAGTAGAAACGGGTTGTTTGAAAGGTCTAATTAATTTTGACTGAATCAGAATGCAGGCTCTATGCACACCATGCTCCCAAAGCTTCAGAACATCTGCTCCTCATCCTTGATTTAAACCTTGACAAAACTGAACCCTTTGTGGCTTATGATCAAATGGCATATGTTGATCTTTGATGTAATTTGTTCAAGTTTGTTGAAAAAGAAGCAGAGCTGACACAAGCATGGAATATCATGGTGTGTAATACCAGGGAAAGAACTAATTTTTTTTAACGTTCCTCCATCATGGGAAAGCCCAGATCTCAAAATACTCCTCTCCAGTTCTAAGGCAGTTTGGCCAGGCTCTAAAGGGAGCCTTCAGGATGACAAAACAGATAGAACTTTGTAGCTTCTCTGCTCTCTTTAACCCAGTGGGTTTTAGAATAAGTTTGTTGCTATCTAGTTGGCCTCTTCTGGCTCTGCTTTTTTCTGCTGAAAATGTATCTCTCTCATACAGCCTGGGTTTAATGACTTTTTGGACTCTGTATTGGTAGTGTTTTTGAAATGCATCCCAATTACGTCCCATTAAATGACCTTTTCACCCTTCTTCTGCAGTTGCCGATGTTTTCAAATAAATTTCTTTTGAAAAAGACATTTAAAAAATTTCTAACCTCTTTAAATCATATCCAGTAGAACCAGTCAGATGTTAAGGAGTTTGGAGGAAAAGCTCAGTACAGATTTGCTTTCAGACATGGAAGGTTAAAAAACTGAGTTCATCTTTAGACAGTGAAGAACAATAGAATAACAGAGTAGTTGTGATTGAAAGGTGCCTCTGGAGACCTATTAGTTTGATACTTTGCTCGAAGCAGTCTTAAATACAGTGGGTTGCTCAGAGCCATGTCCGGCTGGGTTTTGAATATCATAAGGATGAAGACTCCTTAATCTCTCTAAGCAAATTTTTCCTGTATACTCTTGCAGGGAAAAAGGTTTTTCTTCATTTAAAATAAAATTTCCTGTATTTCAGTTTGTACCCATTGCCTCTTCTCCTTTCACTGGATGCAGCTGAAGAGTCTGGTGCTGCCTTCTGTACTTGTTCTCATAAAGTATTTATGCACATTGATAAAATCCCTGCTGAAACATCATTTCTGGAGGCTGGACAGTTCCAGCTCTCTCAGCCATCCCTTTATGACAGGTGCTCCAGTCCCTTTACCATGTTTGTAGCCTGTTGCTTATCTCCAGTATGTCTGTGTTTCTTCTGAACTGGGGAACCCAGGACTGGACCCAGAGCTCGAGAGGTTCTGTCAGTGCTGAGTAGAAGCATTTCCCTCCACCTGCTGGCAATGCTTTTCCTGGTGCAGCCCAGAAGGCTGTGGAACTTCATTGTTGCCTTGGGTGCATTACTGACTTAGCTTGAACTTGATGTTTGCCAGGACTCCCAGGTCTTTGCTGAAAGAAAAGAGAAGGGATAACATTGTGACTTCCCCAATGTTGACACTAGTTTCTTTTATACTTCCTGCTTGACTCAGAACCCTTGCTATGGGCATCAAGCTATTTCTTGATAATTTCAGATGATCTTGGAAGAAGATTTATAGTTCTTATTGTTACACAGCAAAGCCTCACAGTGGGGACAACAAATGCTTCCACTCCTAGAAATCAAACAAGAAAAACCTTAAATCTTCCATTTTGCTAAAGGCTATTGTTTTGACAGTTTTAGGCCTGACACACTATTTCTCAATATGTGAATTCTGAGTATTCCAGAAGGCTTGCTGGAATTTTGGGGCTTGCCACCTTTCCTGATGGATAAGTACTTTTCCAGTACTTTGTTCACTGAAGAAAGCATTATTTGTGGTTTCCAATGGGTTTATCACCCCCTCTTTAATTCTTGTTACCTTACATGTACCTGATTTGACAGACATGTTTTTGTACAAAAGTGGAGCAGCTTTATATGTGAATGAGCAAGATGTCTGATTTCAAACACTTGAATATCAACTTGAATTTGTAATGGTAGTGAATTCAGTATGGCATGCCTACAATGTTTTGATCCCTTTATACATCAGGGTGTATACACATGGTTCCAGACATAGAGTAGGTAAATGGCATTGCTCCTATTTACTAAGAGGAGTTTAAATAGGTGCCTGTTACAGAAGTCATTGAAATCCACAAGGCTCTTTTAATAGAAGACAGTAAGAGCATTTTCTAAAAAATAATTTACTAAAATAATATTGAAAGAATATTTTATTTTTAAAGTCCTAAAATTTAATTTTCTTTCTTCTGAGAATAATTAATAAAGTAAAGAATTTGATCTCCAGTGTGCTGTCTCAAAAATCCCCATCTCAGACACCATTTATTTTGTATTCATAAATAAAGAATTACCCTCCAAGTGTGATGATGTCTTATACCTACTCCATCTACATACATACATTTCTCAAGTTCTCCTGAACATTTTTTCATTTGTGACTGATTCAGAAATTCCTGAGAAGGGATCAATTTTTAGGTACGCAAGTGTGGATACACACTTCTACATACACATACATCTGTCGTAGACCTCAGACTGCAAGTAGCTGCAAGTTTATCCAATGTCCTGTAAATTATGATAGCAGAAATTAATTCAGGTTAAAAGCATTCTTAATATAATTACTGTTTTCCTAGTTGCACATTCAAGAGTAGAGAAAAAATAAATGACATCATTAAAATAGCAAGGTTGTGCTAGGCCTGGGGAAGCTGAAGGTGTAATTTAGGGTGGGAGGAACAGAGACTGCATTTTTGATGGTGCAGAGACTCTCTGCATGATACTGAGAGATCTGAGCAGACAAGGAGACACTGGCACAACATTAGTTTCACAGCAAGGAGAGAGGGCAATGTGATGACTGTATCTGGTGAGTTTTGTGAACGGATAGTGCAAATTCCTTGCTTTTGAAGCTGCTGAGCAGCTCTTGTGGCAACAAAACTGTGTTGCCCTTTCCCCAGGATATTGAACAGGGGCGCTGGTGTTGCCAGTGGGAATGAACTAGTACTAAACAGGTAGCGGTGCACTCTCTTCTTTATTAAATTGGGAATTGTACGATAGTAGATCGTAGAATATGAAGGAACATTCAAATACAGAGCGAGCCGTGGAGCTGCCTTTGAGAAATGGGAAGTGTGATGCAATGCTATGGACTGTATTTCTATGTTTAAACAGATCTCAGTGAGATATACATTTTAATGGACATTTACATCAGCAATCCATGTGTCTTTACTTTCAGTTTATTAGTAGCATTTGCAATTCGTGAAGTTCACAAACAAGTTGCTCTGCAGAAGTTCTAACACTTGGGCATTTTATCCTTTCCTGTTGTGTAGATCCGGAGCTGGAATGAGCTGTCAGCAGCCATGCATCATTAGGCTATTATGACTGTTCTTACCATTTTCCTGTTTAAAAAACCCGAATCAAGCCGACACAAAGATTATCAACGCTAGTTCTTTAGAAATGCGAACACCGATTTCCTAGATTTGTTGAAATACGAGTATTTATGCTGCTTCTAAGTGAGTGATTTTTTAATTGGGTATTGTTTGTCTCCATAAATTTAGAGTTTGTGCTTAAAAGTTGGTTGGTTTAATTGCTAGGTTTCAGTCTTTTAATGAAACTGAACTTCAAGTTATCACCAAAACTGACTATTGTTCTTCTGTGTTTAAGGTCTTATGTACAGTGCCCAACCCTCCGCTGCCACTTCAGAATACTCAAGAATGTGCTTACTGTTGAGTGCGTGACTGTAGGACAGAGGACCAAACACCTTTGGCTTGTGAGCCACACACCATAGTCAGAGGCTTACTGGAAACAAAACAAAACTTTTGGAGCCTTCAGGCAACCAGAAGTTCCAGGAATGGCTGAAAAATGATGCCTTTTGGGGTTGTTTTCCACTACTTTGTTGTAATAGCAGGGAGTAGGGTGTGCACTGAGATTGCAAGTGAACCCTGTAATATCAGCAAAACAATTTTTTCCCACTGCTGATGACTCAAATAAGTGAGTAGAAAAACACTTCTGTAGGTTATGTGACATACCTCTGACAGGGGGGCCAGAATGTAGGGAACTTGGTAAGAGGCAGCCAAGAGTCATAGACTGGTCCTTGCTGTGGTAGGTATTTATGTGTCCAGGCCAGAGCATCAGTATAGCAGGCGATCAAGCCCTAAATGAGAAAGAAAACCATTTTGAGTTTTCAGAGTTAGTATCATATTGGAATTGTCCTTGTTCAGTTCCTTACTGAGCTCTTGTTGGAATTACACAAATCATGGAGGAAAACGGTCAAAATCCCTTAGCATATAAGGAAGCAAGGAGGAAAGATTACTGTGCTTCCTTTTCAAAGCTAAAAAAGTCATAAGGTTGTCTAGGAATCAGGTCCCTGCTTATGCTTCAAAAAGATACTCCATGCTGACAAATGTTCCTAAATGTTGTGACCTGTGAGTTTCTATCAGCATCACACATTCTTTCCTATTCATAATTCACTGTTATTATCAGCTTTTCATAAAAAGGGTTTTGAGAATATAATTTCCAGCTGCTTACCATAAACCATGTATGGTTTGTAGACTGCTACTTGGGAACTGATAATGGAGCCAAGAGCCAGGAGTGCCTGTCATGCAAAACACCCTCACAACATGTTCATTAGCAATCACAACACCCAAGTTAGAGTCTGAACACGCAGTGAAACTCTGCCATGGTATTTTCATATGGGGAAAATGCTGCAAATTAGTGGTGAGTCAAAATAGTAGGCAGCTTAAATCATCATTGATAAAGCTACACACATTTTCAGGAAAAGACATGAGTGTATATAAAATATAATGTAATAAGCTCTCAAATGTCAAAGGTACTAGAAGGACATACAGGTACATATGTCTGTACATTACAGAGAAAGCCTGCAATATGCTCTTCAGCAATGTTGTACAGGTTAGGCACTGGAAGTACACTCTGTTTTACCTGGATGAAATCACACAGAGATTCACGCAGAACATTATTACTCCATTGAAACTGAAGATCTGAAGGTAGGCACAGGTCCTTACTCTTACTGGAATTTTTAATTCTGATTATTTCATATGGATAAAGACAATGCAATGAAAAACATGCAAACTCTTGCTAAGCAGACAGACATGTTTTGTAAATAAATAGCAAATTAAAACTACCACCTTATTTGGATTACTGAAAATGTTTTTGCCACTCAAGAAACAGAATGTCAGCAATGACTGTTGTTAGCAACGTTTTATGGATAAGACCAGAGTTTATGACAGAGCAGTGCTACCCAATAAAACTTAATTTAAAAACATTTATGCATCCCCATAGCTCAAGACAAGCAAAGGTGTATTTTAATTAGCTAGATGTAGCTAAATGCCCACAGAACTTGATGTAGATTCAATAAATTCTAAGCTTTTCGTGGAAGGAATGCGAAGCATTTCAAGAAAGATAAGGTTTGATAAGGTACTCAGTTCTCTTTTCTGAGACACTCCGAATCCACGCCTGGCTGTACTTTCAGGTGCTGTTTTTAGGAAGGTGTAGGATAAAGGTAATGTTTTGTCAGTATTTTACAGGTTTTGTCGCCCATGTCTTTTGATTTTGTTTTAAACTCTTAAACTTTTTGATTTATCGTAGTATTAAGGAGGAGAAGGCAAGATCCTTCTATAAAGAAAAAGATAGGACATTGTGTGAGACAGTGGTGGTAAGGAATATGGTAAGACAAAAGAGGTGGAAAAGCTCTCCAGAAAGGAGACTGTGACTACTTTTAAGCAGCAGAATAAAGGTTTTGATCTTGTGTAGTGATCTTGACCTAAAGCTGCTGCAGTGAGACATCTTACTTCCTCCTTATCTGATGGAAAGACATACTACAGTGGCCATCCTATTTAATTTCTCCATAGTCTCTTTATTTGCACTTTCTCAACACTTTTGGAAGGCTTTGAAAAATAATCCTTTTCACTAAAGTTTTCTTATATCTTCTCTTTTAAATATGTTCTCTCTATTGCTATAGGAACATTTGGACCTTTGGTTCTTAAAAATATACCAGCTTTGCTCCTTGTCTTTGCTCCTGCTTCTGCTCCTTGTTTCTGAGATAAAATATATAGTGTTGCATTTATCCCAGTTTTGTACAAGAAAATTTCCTCTATGAAGAATATAGGTACATAAAACTATTATATGAAAGAATTAGATCTAAATCTTCTTGGAAAAATAATGATTTTTTTTATATTTGAGGTTGATTTCTGAGTTTTGATTAACCTTGTTAATTTTTTTTTTTTTCAAACCATGGGTGTAGTGAAGAACTCTCAGATTTTGCAAGTTTTTACACTTTATGGCACTGATCCTGGAAGGTTTTCTTTGGGAATGGTTATTTGATCTGTAGAGGACTTCACCAGAACCAGTGGGTCTCTACTAAATATATGCAGGACTCAGCCGAAGCAAAGGAAATTTCAGGGACAGAAATATAATTTATGAACAAGGCATCTAAGCAATTTTTTAGCTATAATGCACATGCCCATTTGTATAATTGTAGCTGAAATACTGCATTTCCAAAAACTTTTCAGAAGAGTAAGAGAAGCAGGTATCTTCATATCTACGTAAACCTTTGGCCTGAATAGGGTGTTGCTTGACCACATATATTATGGAACAGTGCTATTGATTTAGCATGGTAGGAAAGTTATTGTTAAACAAGAATAAAGGGTAAACATGAATAACAACACTACCGATATATACAACCAGTCTTTTGTCAGACAATACATTAAGTATTTCTGTAACAAACACAACTGAAATCTTCAGACTGGCTCATAATTAGGCTCCTTTCAAAAAGCAATTCATTAATACATTAGGTACCCAAATCCCAGTTCAACTTAATTTCACTGACTTTGACTTTTGGACTAAAAGCATTAAGCTTGAACTAGCTAAAAATGTACAAAATGTGCATTCAATTAAGGAGTAATTAGATACTCAATCACCCTTATGTCACACTAGGGATTATCCAAGAAAGAGGAGAGGTACTACTCACTGCAGTGTGTAAAACAATTTTCTTAATTAGTTTAGCACTAATTGAGATTGAGGAAGTGTCACTATGTCGCAGCATTAGTTTACCAAAATGGAACCTTAAAAACACAAAGGTTTTGGCTTCTTTTGAACTTTCTCACTTGGATTGTTCACTGATCCAGTACCTTCTGGCCATGCAAATGGAAACTTTCTGTTCACTTCAGGGAAGGGTTTGGTCCCTGCACCCTTGTATCAGTAGCCCACTGAAAAACATGCCAAGAGTTTTTCCAGAGATGGAGAATAACTGTGGGTGAAGGTCCGTAGTGACGCGGTGTCCCCAGGCAGGCGCAAAGGAGAGCCGCTTTATCACAAAAACCCAGCCTTTCTAAGCACTTAGCTGGTTATCAGGTACATAGTTTTAAGGCATAACAAGCATAATTCAACCAACTACCATGCACCACGATGTGAGCTTGTGATGGTCACGCAGCATGGTTTTCTACCCCTAATACAGCTGTGGGTGGCTCTTTCCCACAGTCCTTCTCTACTCAGGCCGAAGAAACAGGCCTGAGGCATGATTTTACAAGGCCCTCCCTTCATAAAGCTTTACTTATCTGTAACAAATAACTTGGTATTATTACTTGGTTGTTGTTTGGGTTTTTTTATGTTACACCTTTATACCAAGCCCCAGGAAGAACCGGGAATCCTCTGTGCTGTTATGTGGAGTGTAAAACCCGCTGCTCTGTGGAGGCCTTACAGCCTCCCTTAGGAGGCAGCTGGTAGAGAGCTCTTCAAGTGGACCATCAAATGGTGCTGTTGCCAGACAACGTGACTTTTGGGGGGTATTGAATGATAACCAGGGAGTACGTGGAAATCACAACACAGATTGTCTCATGGGTAGGCACTGACTTCTTAGTAGTGCTGCTGGTGCCTGAAAAGTCTCTACTCTCCCTTCTGCTCTCAGGACCAGAGAGGGAGCTCTCTAGAATGTGTTGACTCTTCCTGCAAGCAGTTGCTGCCTCAGGTGACGATTTGCACACAAGCACTTTCAGACTGTTTGTGTGTACACACTGAGCTATAGTTAGCACTAAAATAACCTCAGGGGAAAAAAAAAAGACAAATTATTATACAACAGAATGAAGTGGTTTGACATTCTCATACTTACTGCTTCTGAACTGAGAGCACTGGGGCAGCCTAAGCACCCGAATTCTTAAGGTTGTGCCAAAGCACATGAATATGTGTTTGCATGAAATCAAGTATTGATTAATGCTTCTAATGAATAAGAATATTACTGCTATTAGGACAAATAGGGTGATTGCTTTCTATCCCTTGAGCCCACCTGTGAGAGCTGGTGCTCAGCACTTCACTTAGTAAGGCCCCTAAAATAGTAAATGGTAAAAAGTTCTCTGTGACCAGTGTATTTTGCTTTCTAGTTTACTATCATGAGCACCAGGTTAGAATCAATTACCAGATTGATTCAGAAAGCCAATTGTAAAACTTTATTTCAAATTAATAATTTTACCACTGCATTTAACTTTGCATTTTTACTGCCATTTCCTCCATTGCTAGTAAATCTTGCAGCACTGGCTTTACCCTAAAAGAGAAGAATCAGTACCATTATGTCACTGAATTATATACCCTGAAACTGCTCCCACCTGCTGTCATGAAATCCCAGCTTTTAGTTTTCCCTGTCTCCCTGGCTGGACATAAACAGTCTTTCAGACCCACTGCGGAGGAATTTCGGTAACATAATTGTTCCATTCTCTTTTCAGAGAGGGGGAAGACAATGCTCCCACAGTGCCCACAGATGAGAAATGGAAACTTTTGAGACTGCTGCTTCAGTTGAACCACAAAGCCTGTATTGTTTGTCTTCATCTAATTCAGCCTTGATAGACAGCTGTGACAGTTGGTCTGTCCACATGGTCCAGTGAAATTCTGGGAATGGGCTGTACATTAAAAGAAGAAAATGTATTAAATCTTCCAATTCATACTGTTAACTATTTTTAAATTGTCGTTATCATTGCTTTTTTAGCTACTTCGCCATAGCATTCAATAGTCATCTGTGATAGTACTGATTTTAAGCTTGGTATGAATGCTAATATGTAGAAATACTCATTATGGTTTTGAATGTTAGATTTACTTTTATTCCATATCATCTCTTGTGCTGTCAGGAACCATATTTTCTGTAGAGGGGAGATGCATTCTACAGAGGTAATAAAAATATTGTTTGTTCACAAAGAGTATTATACAAATTCAGAATTAATTTTTTGGCAGAAAGGAGCACTTCTCTGCCAAACATATGCACTTGACATGGTTTCTCTGAATAAAGCTGGATGACATTTGCATTACTATGAACCTTACTGAAATAAAGGACAGTTTGGAACTAAGTAAAATTAACCAATATAACAATAAACAGAATTGTTTGGATTATTTTCTGTTTGCTGAGCCATGGAACTTTGCGACATAGCGTTCAATTCAGGCAGAAAATTATCAGCCTTTGTTCTCCTGTGAATTATGACAGTTCTATTTGTTCTGTACATTGCTGAGGATGGTGGTCTGGGGACTTATTCTGCATGTCCTGAGCTTGCTGCACAGCACGGGGTTTGCCACGCTGGGCCACACATGACTTATCTGACAGAGAAGATAAGGCAAGGGTAGTCTGAACCAGCTAGTCAACCTCATAGCTTCTAACTCCTGAGAAACACCAAGATCTGAAGGACAGTCAATAATGTGGGAGGCAATAGCTTCGATCACTGTAGCTATTAGCGAGGTCCCCTGTCCTGGCATGAGGGACATTGCAGAGATCTGTGTCAGTGGAAGAACCCCAGAGGCACAGATGGCAAGTTCCATTCTGGGGCACAATGAATATGCAAACTGAGGGCTCACAAAGGGGAGACCACTGCCTTGGAGCAGATAAAGCAGCCATCACAAAGTCATTCCCAGGCAATGGCAAATGCAGAGTCAGAAGGCATCCACCTTGTCAAGGGTTATGGGGAGACTGCTGCTGAACAACGAGTTACAAGCCCTCTGAGTAATTTATGTGTATGTTAGGGGCAGCAGAAACAACAGGACAAACCCACACTCTGCATGTGAGCTGGGTAAGGGGGCCCAGATACTGCTGACCACTTAATGTGTTTGTAACTGGGTGTACTGCAGAAACACGTGCTTCCTTTGGAGATAAAGCTTGGCAGCATGCATTGCAATAAATGCACTGAAAATGTAATGCAAGCAGCCCAACATGAGGTCATCTGTTCATTTTGGGCTTAGCAGAGTAGCAATCAGCATGTTGCTCCTTGGGCTTAGAGAAATTTACATTTCTTAGGGTTATCTCTATCTTTCACCCACATTTAATGAAGTATAACCCATTATCCATGCAATGGGTTCAAGATTTCAGTGCTGGCCGAAACCGTGCTTTCCACCTGCAGTGCCTGCAGCATGTGCATGTAGCAGCTTCACTGGCTGCTGCCCTTCTTCAGCAGTTTCTCCCTGAGCAGCTGCAGCTAGAGCCCAACCTCAACACCCAATTACCAGCCCCCAGCCTCCCACTGATCTGTATCATACCACACGGCAAGACAAGTCTCTGCTGCAATGGCCTGGTTGGACTGTCTGCAGTTTTTGATAGGACCCTGATAATTTGTCTTAGTTGTCAGGTTTGGTACTAAAACCTTGGGAAAATAAAACAAAGCTCTGTGAGGTGGAAGTCAACTGGTTTCTGCCAGGTGAAGGTCTGTTCTTCTCTCCTTGCACCCAGCAATGAAAGAACCCTTCAAAAGTGGAGTGAACCATGTTCCCAGACCCGACAATTCTCCGGTTATATGCACAGCTCATTCAGAAGATCTTCTCCCTTTGCATACAACATATTATTAACTACTGAGTGTTAACTGACAGGAACTGTAATAGTGATATGGCAAATATTGACATTATGATGAAATCTGAACTAGATTTATTCTCTAAATAAACATGTTCCTAATCTTGGAGCTGGCTGATATTCTTGTGGCTGTGAAATACAGATACATTGCAAAGCAAATGATGTAATGTCTCCACCAAAAAGTTCATTATTTCCCTTTCCTGTGCTCCCTTCCTGTGTTTGCTGTTCTTTCAAGCATTGCCTTGTGCAGTGAAATTCTAGTCATATAAATACTACTACTACTGAGGAATTGAAGTTAGTAAATTTGTCTCAATATTTGTCAGACTTTTTTTTTTTCCTAGGCTTGGCTTTGAAAGAAAAAGAAAACCCACTGGTAAAAATACTTATAACAGTTTTGTGTCTTAAGAACTAGATCTAATTATAACAACAAATTCATTCACAAAACACACCCATTCTAATTACAGATTGGCCAACCCCCATTCGTTTTGTGTTGGGAAAAGTTAAATTAGTCTTTCTGGTTTTGGTAGGAATCCACAGGGAGGAATTTTCAGGAAGGGCTCTCTGTGTATTATTTCAGTTACACTGCACCCATGAGAGGTTTTATTGAGTGTGGCAAGGCTCTGCTGCTTTCCAATTAGAGTTCCACATGCCTGCCTTTGTATTAATATTTTTAAGAAATCATAAAACTGATAAGGGGGTTCTGAGGGTAGTGTAGGGCCCTAAATTAATAATCTCCTCTTCAAGCCTACAGCTGCCAAAATTTTGAATCAGATTGCTCTCTGGAAGTATTTTTAAAGGTAAATATTAATGGGCATAATGCTTCATATAATTTCAGAGATTTATTAGAAATGTGAATTTTAAATTTCCAAGAACTGCATGCTTGTTGGTCAAGAAATCAATGACATAATAATTAAAAACAACTTTTTGCCTCGTCAGGCAAAAGCTGGCTCCACAGGCTTCTGATAAACTGTAGGAAGGTATTGGGAACAGGAAGAAATCCAGCTCTTGGGAGAAGGAAAGTGAGTTGGGGCAGATGCCTGCTGTCAGTGACCGTCCCTCTATAGGTGATGTGTTCTTCTCTGTAGTTTTATGGAGCTCTCAGAAAAATTTAGAGCCTCTTAGTTTGACTTCAGACCATAATATGATGTGCTTTGCACCTTGGGCTGTGGTCCTGGGTTCCCACTTATCTAAATCAGAGGAGCGTCTTAGAGAGCACTGTGCCTCCCTACCGCTGCCTCTTGCCCTGGCTCCCACCTTTCCTTTGTGTGAAAATTAAGGCATAGGTGGACTAATAATAAATTCTGTCAATAAGGCCTGTTCCCAAAGTACATCTGGGAGGTAAACAGGCATAAATTGGTGTGGGTTAAAGGATAAGCTTGATCCCAGACATTACATTGGCAGGACTGTGGAAGTGGCTGTGTAGGGAAACAGATGTGAGGTAGGACATGAGTCCAAGAGGAAGTAAGAGGGGTCCCTGACCAGCATCCTAGTCTGCATCCTAAAGCTTGACTCATCTGTGTTCCTGACTCTCGGAGGGTAATTGAAGACTACTGCTGCTGATGAGGGTAAAGTGCTTAACAGCAGGGCAACACAAAGAAAAAATAATTGTACTGAGAAATTTTAGCTGAATTTTGCTGAGACGGTAGAAGGAACGAGGAGAGGAGATCCATGCACATGCAGCTTCACAAGAAGTCACACCCATCAGCGTTTTCCAGACCGTGCCAGGGTGCAGCTGCCATAAGTACAGACTCACCTTCATTGAGTTTGACTGGTGGGCTGCAGTAATGGCCTTGGGCAAAATATTCCTTTTGTGGTTGTCACATCCACCCCAGTAAGAATGAAGGGAAGCTTCCTTTCCTGTAGAAATGGGGGGAGCCTCAGGGGGAATGATGGCTGTAGAGAAAAAGGGGAAAACCCTCGAGGGGTTGAGAACTGTGGAAGGAGTACAAGTTTTGGCCTGCTTTTTCCTCCTTGGCTGGGTTTCACGGTGGTATCAGCCATGGAATTTGCTTTGAGATGTGTTCTCCCTTTATACATCAGTGCTGCCTGCTGAAATATCAGGTAGCTGGAGAACCACCCACTACACCTCCTGAGGCTGGACCATGCAGGACATGTTTGGAAGTGTTTATGTGCACATTTATTTATGAAACTGTAGCTGCCATTGTAAGCACACCTATATGTGTGTATTTATCTCATTAGAATGCTACACATAAAAAAATATTTTAAAACCAAAAACAATTTAAAATGAATTGCAGAACTTCTAATTAAATTTAATATATTTCAGTATGAAGACTATATGCCTAGCATCAGCTCACCAGCCCTGTTGGTATTTGTACGATTGGGTTTCTCCCTTTGCTTAATGAATTTGTGTTAAAGTCCTGTTCCTTTTCCTTTTCCCCCATTATTCATTTTACAGCCCCCGGTCTTTTGTATTGAATGCTGTTTGAGACTTGCTCTGAAGGCGTTATTCACTTTCTCGTGAGCCTTTCTCTCTTACAGTACTTGTCTGAATGCTTCAGGTGTATTAAAGAACTTATCTTTACAATCACTTTGCATATGCCTTCTCCCCTCTGTCACGTGAGGATTCCTCTCTGATCACAGATTATCTGTGTGATGCCAGGTATCAGAAAAAGGCCCAGCAATCAGCCATGGCAGAGAGAGATTCTTCATATGGGCCTGCAGTGCATGTAGTCCTTGTCCAGGAGAACTTGCTGTACCTGAACTTAGCCTTATTTGCAAATTAAAAACCCAGCACTGACTCAGTAGTCAGATCATGTCTTAAGTCTTCTCCCCGATTTGCTGAGATAATTACTTCTAATGCAAAGTTTGCTTTTCAGTGCTGGGTTATTTTTTGTGATTCTTCTGTTCAGTATCTTCAAATGCTTCTCACCAGCATTCTCCCCATGCTGTTTACAGAGACAGTGGCAGCTTTTTACTTCTGCTTGGCCTTCCCCACAGCCTGATCTCGTCTTCATCCAAAGAGGCCCTCTCCTCCCCAAATATGAGGGAAACAGCTGAAGATGGGGTAAAAGAAGGGAAATATTAGATATGCTTGGAAAGAATTTGCCCTATAAAGTACACAATGAGCTGTTTAAGCCTTGAATAACTAAAGAGAAAGTATCAAGATAACAGAGCAAAAACAGCATAAAGAAACTTCCTTAAGTGCCCTTTGCACTAGCAGGGATGCGGTCGGAAATATTCCTTCTCTATGTCCCTCTCAACTTGTTTGTGTTGGAAGCGATCCATTCTGGATTGTGTAACACCAGCTGACTAACTCGCAGCCAACTCCCAAATCAGTGATCAGAAACCACATCCAGCCAGCCTTATTCTCTGAGATTGCTTCTTTCCTGCACCTTTCCCACCAGTGACAGGGAATTGGCTGCCTGTCCTTGGACAGGAATCCTTACCCCAAACCCTGGCTGTTCACCACATTCCCTGTGTTGGGTGACCTTCCCATGCCCACCACATCTCCTGAGATGGAAGACAGTAAAGAAATAAGGCGTAAACACAAACTGCATTCTTTTATAAAATACAGTACTCAAGAAGGCAGGAGCTTCAAGTGCATAAGCAACTCGTGCTTATTATTAAAGGTGATGTTTGTGTCTGAGATGGAGACAAAAACAACTTGATCTTACATAGACATAAACTCTTTTCCTTCTTTCAGCTTTAACATAAATATACACCACAAACAGTGCTTTCTGAAGTGCCTCCCATGTAAACATCTGACAGTGGTGAGCATGGAACAGATGAAAGCTATGATAAGTCAGTGAACACATACAGCTGAATATGATACACCATGTCAGCAATATTTTAAGTAGCAGGTATAAAGCAGTTCTAGAAAATGTGTGTCTAGCCTCATGGTGTGAAGATACAGGAGTTTTTCTTTTTGATGCACTATAGGTCTGTAGGAAGTGGGTTTCATTATCTTGAATTGTGAGTTGAAAATGGCTTGGTCTCTTTAGCTGGGTAATCATATGTGTGGCCAAGCAAAAAGAAAAAAAATGCAAACCAAAGGTAGCTGAAAGATTTATTCATGGCTTAGAAAAATGTAGTAGTTCACACAGATAAGGAGATGTTTACTCAAGAGAAAAATAAAAAACAAACACAAAAAAGCCTCAGAGCTGTGTGCTCTTGGCAGGGAAGCCTCTAATGGTTACCAGGTGCATGAGTCTCAGTGTGAAATTATAGGCTGTGATTAAGGAGATGTGCTGCAGCATTTTGAACCTTCCTGATTTTATGTTTTGACCACTCCAGTTCCACACAATTTAAAATGGGATCCTAGAAACACATGGGGTCAGAGCATCTCAAAATACCTGTGACTAGGGCTGTAATGAATGAAAAAAGTTCTTGAAGAGCCAAAGAATCTGTTTTTAACAGGGCCCAAGGTATCTGGCCTTCAGATGATGTTATGATGGCGCAAAATTTTTCCAGGTATCCTGTAAAGATGTGTAATTGCATTGTATTATCCAACCACTAGATGTCTGCATACTGTAGAGCTTCAGGCAGGGTTGGCTCCCCAGCATAAAAGGCAAACAAGGAAAATGTGTATCTGCAGATGTATCATAATTTGGCATCTGGTTTTTTTTCTGACCTATGCCCTTGTCCAAGGAGGCATCTGTGGGCAAAGAGATACTCTGCAAGAAAAATTATATGTATGAAAATGACTGGTTTCTGTTAAAACTGGAAAGTAAACTGTAGATGAGGCCATATGTCAAGGTCACATCTATTCAGATAAAATTCACAAATACCAGAAATTAAGCACATCAGGGACACCAGTGATTTTAAGTTTACTGTAAATCCTAGTGCTGGTTTGATTCCAGTTCTCCACGGAGTCCCACTGGTTTTTGTTGCTTATTATTTGCAAAATGGAGCCCATCTGTGTGATTCCAGTGGAATCAGAGCTGTTAGGAAGCATAAGGTGAGCTGTGAGCACTGTGAGCACACAGGTAGTCGCCCAAGTGCTTGCTTTGTAGTAACAGTGTTAAAACAAGGACACATCTTTCCCAAACTGTAGGACAGACCAGACTGAATGTGCTCTGCATGGGTAGTTGTTTACATACCTGTTTGGCATAAACACTTTTCTCACAGAATTTCCCCAAGGCACAGTGATCAGCAGCCCTTCCTAGGTGCTCGCTGTGCTGAAATGCCAAGAATGGGACAGGAAAAAAAAATCCTGTGCTTTCAGGGCCTCTGCCACTGCCTGGAAAGCACATGTTGCTTGGGTTTAGATACCCAGCTTCAGAGGTCCCTGTTATCTGAGTTCATGGGAATAAGTGAAGACTGTGAACTTCTCTGAAAACTACTGGTTTACACAAGGCAGTACCTGCAGTGTCTCAAGTGAGCACCACTACAGAGGAGATTAACTGTGTCCTATAACCCTTGAATGTGAACCCCTTCTCCTCTCTCCAAAGGCCTCTTCACACCTGTATCATGTTGCTTTTATTTGTTGCTCCAAAATACAACATCTTCTTGTTTCCCCTGATCTGCCACCTTCCCTTGCTGTTGTGAATTCTTTCCCAAACACATTTAGTAGTGGGTAGCTGCAGAGCACAGACATTTTTTGTGTGCTACTTGATATTACAGTATTGACCCTTTCCCAAAAAGTTTTGAGTGGTATTGAAGACTTTCCATGCTTCTTTACATCTCTTAGCTAGTTAATCAAGTAACAGTTCCTAAATTCATTATCTCATTAACAAAATTGAATCTAATATTAAGGATTCATTCTCATTTTAGAGTTGATTACCATAATTGTGGTTAGTGTTACATCACAATTAACCTTATTTTTAATCTAAAAGGCTAACAAGCTCGTTTCACACCACTTACATTTGGGTTCATAAATGCGAAAAAGGAAGGTCCAATAGGTATCCTGCATTTACAAACTGCAGAAAGTTTCTTTCACTGTCCTTAATAGTGAGTGTCAAATTTGTGACGCTTAGGGACAGATTGATGAGGAAATTATTCTCTTTTTAAGAAGTGGAGGAGCAATTAATATAATGTCACTGCTACTTCTTTTTGAATTAGAGCAGAATCCTGTTGCTGTATATGAGAATGCTAAACTGTGCAGTTCTTCATTGTAATTTTTTTTTTTAACTCACAAAGCCCCTGAAATTGCTTCATGAGGATTATTTGTCTTGAGACAAATGTGCTCTCAATCTTAGGGTCTCAAAAGTAAGGATTCAATGAAGCGTTTGGAAGATGGGTCTTCGTTCCACCTGCAAGGAAAGGAAGTGCCTTCCTTGACATTTTTAGAACTTTTCTGAATTGCAGCGAAGTTTTAATTAGAATTCCCTAAATTACTGAGGTTTTAAATTTCAATCAGTTTTAGTAATGTTTTTTAGGGCTTCTGTTATATTAGCTAAATTTCTCTTTTCATTGAGTCTCCAGCTCCTGTATAGACCAGCTTGCATTCAACATTTCTTTTGTTGTGTAATTGTTTTTATTTCTCAAAGAGAGAAAAGAAGAAGGAATGCTTTTTAGGAAAGTATCTGTCAGTCATCCTGTAAATGAAGAGAGTGATAATATGTGGTTACATTACCAGCTCTTAATAGGAGAGACTTTGTGATCTCGAAAACACACTTCTTGCTAATCAGCCAGTTAAAAAAGAGCAGTCCAGTATTACTTTGGAAATATTTTCATATAGAAAGAAATTAGGCTGGGCATAGATGAGATTGATTTTATGTTTTTAAAATTATGTTTCTTTCCTACCAATTTCTAATAAGGACAAACCAAAATATATTCAGTTTTGGACAACAAGACACCAAGTGATGAGATACCCCTCTTCCCCTCACTTTGCTTATGCCTGTCCCTTTCCCTAGCCGCCAGAAGAATGAGAGAAAAGAATCAAAACATGGTGTCCTTCCCAGCAAAATATTGCAGCTGACATTTTAGCTGTAACATCTACATGAAGGGGTAGGACTGTTGCCCCCCAAATCAAAGCAGTTGCCCCTGTAAGAGGGGAACATTTGGCTAGAGCAAGGAAGGAGTTAGAGTCAAGTCTAAATCTGCTCCCAAGAGCTTTTCAACTGCTAATTTACTGAGATCACGTGGGGTTTTATATCTCCTTGTCTTTCATCAGATTTTAATGAGATCTTTTTCCTCTTCTCCAGACAGAGTCCTCCCATTTTCTTGTTACATTCTTCCTGTTTGTACCCAGCAGCACAGCCTTGCCATCAGAATTGCAGCAAAAATACGCTCAAGTTTGTGTGTGCAATCCAGACTGTGTCACCACAGTGACTGGCAATTACTCAGGATCAACCAACATTAAAGTGGAAAGGTTCACTCTATTAGGCTTCATCTTTATAAAAGAGACCACAGAATTCACCCAGTAATTCCTTTGTCAAGTTGAGAAGCTTGCCTCATTGACCTTCTGCCTCATCTTGAGATGCCTTCAATCTGTATTCTCGATGTGTAACCATATTTGCACTACCCACAGTTTTTGCATGGTTTTCAAATCTTTTGTTTCACGTGCTACTTTTTTTTTTAATTTATTTTTTTACCTTTTAGGTCACGTCTCATACTTTTTTGCTCATCAGCTTTCCTCCAGTTTTATACTTTTTACTTTCCTCCTAGATTCTTTGTGTCACATACCATTTCTGTCAACAGGCCGCACACTGGCCGTGCTCCCGCTGTATAAGATCTGTGTGCTCCTGGATCAGCCTGTGGTACAAATCCAATCTGAATGAGCCACGGGCATATTTCTGATGAACTAGCCAGAGTACAGTATATGGATATATGCCAGGCTTTATCCCAACTATGGGTAAACAGATGATGTGTATTCGGCATAAAATTAGAGTGGGCAGGATGAGCTAAAAACTGATCTGTCTAGACAGATTGAAGTTGTACTAAGAATTCAAAATATTTGGAACAAATTTGAACTGACAGACTGAAGTTGTTTTAGTGCTTTGTGTCATATGGCCACGGGGTTTTTGATCTTGTAATAGGCATCTTAAAACAGATTTACCATCTTGTCTATTTACAGCCTCAGTAACACTAATGTCAGCAAAGTAATGAACTTCCTGCTATTAAGACCAGAAAGAGTCCTTCGGGTAATTTCACCTGATCCTTGAATGACCCAGACAGTAAAATTTCCTTCATTAGTCCACAATGTGTTCAATATCCTTCCGTCATCCTTTAATATCAAAGCCCCCTGACAGAAATGATGTGAAGCATCCAGTAATACAATGTTGTTTGGACAATGCAGTCAACACATCATCTGGGAAGCACCTGTCTGGGATTTGTACCTAGAGTCACACTTTCACACAGAACCTTGGCAAACCTCTTAGCTTGGAAACAGCCATCCTCAGCCTGGGTCTTGGCACTCCCAGAGGAGTAAGGCACCAGCCATGGATAAGAGACAGCTGTGGCTGGTGGTTGCCACACAGGGTAATTCCATTGCCTGCTGCTTGCCAGCTGAAATCAGCATTTGGCCACTGGAGTCAGAACATGCTTGAGAGGGGTTTGCAGGCTTGGCACATCCAGGGCTTGTGCCTCAGACAGACACAGGATGGAGATGCAGTCTAAGAGAGTACCACTGGCCCCTACAGCTGCGAAAGAGAGCAACCTAAGGAAAAACTCCTCCATCCCTACCAGGGGAAATCCAGTACTGAACTCTGAACTTTATGAGATCAAGTTTTTCCTGTTCATTTGTGTACCTGCAGATCAGGTATACAATTAGGGGGGGAGTTGAGTGAGAAGACGAGAAGGAAGACAGATGCACAAATTGATGGAAATAAACCTAGAATATTTCCTGACAGTGAAATCAGATGACAGGTCTTATGTGAAGAGCCAAACAAGACCACTTCCAATAGGGACATGGGAATCTCTTTGTGGATGAACTGAGAGTGACAAAGATCTCTTTACTTTTAAAAGTTTTTAATAAATGATAATATGGGGGACTAAAGGCATATTAAAGAGCATTTGCACTTCTTGGGAAAAATGTTCATCACTTTTTACCCACTTCATTGCATAAGATTCATTGCATCTGATGGTAGAATGATTGGATTTGGCCAAAGTGTAATGCTTTTCTCCAAAAAATGACAGTAACATTTTTGATCTAGCAAACAACTTACCTTTGTGCACATTCAGACCTCACCTCCCAGAAATAAGTTTCTTCTTTTTTTCACTCCTGTTAGTCCTTCAGCTCCAGCTGCAGGACAAATGTGTCTGTTCTCTTTTCCTGACAAACAGATCTCCAGAATGTGTGTTTTTTATACAAAAAATATCTTTCTTTCATGTTTTTTAAGTACTGGACAATCAGTAGGGATGGTCCAAATACTTTATATCTTCAAAGCTCTGTTAAAGACCTATCCCCTACATGCAACATCAGCCAAGTCATCTCTGAGCAGTAGGAGATGGCCTGGAAGCTATTTATTGCCTGCTTATCATGTTTGTTGTATACTTGCACAAGTTTCCCTCCAGCCAGAGCTGTAGTAAGATATTCTAGTACTCAGAGTATCTAATAGTTTACCCTTCTAATAATGCAGTTTGAATAAGTATAGAATGATAGAATGGCTTGGGTTGGAAGGGACCTTAAAGGTCATCTTTTTCCAACTCTGCTGCCATGAACAGAGACACTTTTCACTAGACCAGGTGGCTCAGGGGCCCCTCCAGCCTGGCTTTGAATATTTACAAGGATGGGACATCTACAACTTCCCTGGGCAACCTGTTCCACTGCCTCACCACCCTCACAGTAAAGAATTTCTGCCTAATATCTAATCTAAACCTACTCTCAGTTTAAAGCCATTGCGCCTTGACCTATCACTACATGCTCTTGTAAACAGTCCTTCTCCATCTTTCTTGTAGGCTTCCTTCAGGTAATGGAAGATGCAATTAGGTCCTCCTGAAGTCTTCTCCTCAGGCTAAATAATTCCAACTATCTCAGCCTTTCCTCACAGGAGAGGTGCTCCATCACTCTAATAATTTTGATGGCCTCTCTGGACTCGCTCCAGCAGGTCATTGTCCTTCCTGTGCTGGGGACGCCAGACCTGGAAGCAGCACTCAAGGTGGATTCTCACAAAGATGGCATATAGAGACAGAATCACCTCACTTAACCCGCTGGCCGTGCTGATTTGGATGCAGCCCAGCATACAACTGGCTTTGATATTTGTTCAAATACTTAAATTATCAAATAAATAATTCAGTACTAGAGTTGCAGGCACTGGATATTGATTATTCACGGAAAGTTGCTACAAAATGGCATTGCTTTTGCCTAGCTGTGTAGTCAGTCTCTTGAAAAAGGGAGTGATGGTGTGGCTGGAAGTGGATGGGCCTCAAGAGTACCTGCAGTGAGATCACATCTGCTTCGGGACACAAAGGAAGAGCCACCCCAGTGGCCCTGACAGAGGTCTGAAGTTTCACTGCTGGATCCACGTGCTCAGGTCTTGAGCTGGAAGGACTTAATGAAACTGCTTGGTCCATCCTCTGTCACTGAAGGAGAGATGTAAAGGAGCAGCCAAAATAAAGTTTTAGCCTCCCGGCTATGTGCCCTACTTGGGTGAAGTTCAACAAGGCACCTTGAAGCAGGCTCAGCGGGAGCATATGCTCCCAGAGGAGGTTTCCCCTTGCCCTACATGAGCCTGCTGCTGCTGTGAAAACACAGGGATTTGAGCTGCAGTGTCTTGTCCTACCCCAGCACTGAGGCAAGAGTGGCTGATGGGTATATGTATATATGAGACCTTCCGATGTGAGCCTTCCTCATCTCCTTGGAAAGCTTTTCCTCCGGGCTAAGCGCACTCAGCTTCAGCAACTAAGTCCCCCTGCCTTGTCCCCATCCCTCTTGGCTTCTTCAGGGTATGGCAGTGCAGCAGGGCACTATGAGGGCTGGGGACTCCCTGGGGTGGCAGGGCTGGGCTTGGCAGCGGGTCCTGTCCCACCACCTCATCCAGGAACATCCAGGGGCACTGGGGCACACTGTCCCATATCAGGCATCTCCCTGGGGACACGGACAGCCCTGGCAGTGCCCTCAGGCAGTGACACAGAAATTTGTTCTGTGCCTAACAGCCTTTTACCTGCCTTAAAGCTGTGTTTGCATCTGTTGACAGTCCTGTCCTCTGAAAAAAGCCTGGTGCCCACCTCCCCTATTTTCTGCACCAGAAATTGTTCTTAGTTATGTTGGGTCTGTCATTTATGTAGTGCAGAGAAGCCACCATCCCACCTGAGGACTGTGATACAGGTGACCACCAGATGCTACTGACCCCAGCTGGTATCACCTCCTGGTGCTTCCTGATGTCCCTCTTTCCTGACCTCTATGCCTCCCTCATGGGCCTTATCGTGGCAGACAGAAATTTGACATTGGCACTGTGAACTCTGCTGAACTGTAAAATCTCCACACCTTAATTTCATGGGCCTCATCAACAAGTCTTGGTACTACAGCAGCTGATTAAACAGTAACTAATCCTCTTTTGTTGTTGGAGGGAAAAGTGTAACAGTGAAAGCTCTTGCATGTTGCCTATCTCCTGAAGTTAAAAGGGTAAAAAGGAAGAAAAGGAAATAACTATGCTTTGGATAAAACCTCCTGATCAGAAAAGGAGCTATTTACACATGGTCCTCAAAGATCATGTGCTAGCCAATTTTAAATTAATATGATTTCTCACCTCTTTCATAGCTCTTTCTTCTTTCCTTGTGTACATTATTAATCCGTAAGTGACATCAAGCAGCTCACTGGCTTCTAGAGGTGAGGAGGAGTTTTGCCTGAGTGGTCTGGGAAGCAGAAGCAGAGAGAGAGGTGAGGGGACCTCATGGTTCTGCTCCTTAAAGGCCAAGTTCTCCCATTCTTCTCAGTCAGGCTCATCCATCCCAGTGGAAACTGCTTCAGTAGTGCTGCATTAAATACAGAGAGTAACCTGTACCATCCTCCTTGGCATGGGGTTTTACCACCTGGTCTGAATGCCACTGCTTCGAAAGGGCCCTTGCAGTTTCCTTGGGCATGAGAAAAGAGCCCACAACCTACTTCTTCATCAATTTTGCCTCTCTTCCATAAAAAGAACAGTTTGAGGTGGCAGGATGGCATGGAGGGATGAAAAAGATGATCGTGCCATGAGCTCTCTGAACTCTTATGGTGAACAGCTCTATGGCCCTGTCCGGGGGCAGCCCAGCCTGGAGTGAAGGCACTCTGCTCTCCAGCATCTCATCTTGGACACTCTTGCCCACTAAGTTTCCTCTGCCTGAACAGGGAAAAGGCAGCTCTAATACACAAAGGCAGAAACTGGAGTCAGTTTTTTGCACACCCGACTGATGTTTCCAAGTGTTGCCACCAGAGGATGTACCAAGCACATTTTTTGCTGTATCAACACATAAACACACAAACAGATTAAAATAGCCAGATTTACCAGCAGAGGTAGCATAACTTCTGTATCAACGAAGGAAATATCAGTGTAAACAACAGTTCTTGAAAAAGACAACAGAGAGAGAGGTAAGGAAGTTATGCACTGTATTTTCTGATGCATTTATCCCAGCTCTGTAGTATTTAACATATTAAATGGTAAATGCATTTCTGATTTCTCTAATGCATTGCTAATACTGTGAATGCCTAGCCTAGGCCACTTCCAGTATTTAAAGCAGTTTCTGTCAATGACAGCAGCCATTTTGATGTTTGAATATTTTTCATTGCTGTAATTCATCTTCTAGATCTGGGGTAGTCGGCAATTTAGGCAGCAGGCAGAATAGAGTGTTCAAAGAGACAATGGCTACTGGAGTGAGGCACTGACTCAAAAGCCATTTGAAAAATGGTTGCTATAAAAAGGAATGGTAAGAGTATCAACTGTAGATAATGAGACAGCATTTAAAACTGGTGTTTTAGGGAAAGATCTGTAACCTTCTCAAAGACAGTTGTCAAAGATTTCTTAGTGATTACACTGTGTCAACAAGAAAGTATACACTTTTAACTGAAAAAAAAACAAGTCGGTCCCACCCTGGCATTATCTCCCTTACTACAGGCACTGAACACTTCTAGGAAGCCACAGGCATACTTCAAAATGTACGTTCTAAAAGTGTATAATGTTGTGAAACATTCAGGAATACTCATCCTGCATTAATTGTTTTCAGACTTCATTAATGGTCTGACTCCTGACCATTCAGCATCTGGTTCAGTGGCAAAACACCTCATTTAGTGGAAGAGAATCAAGCCTTGACAAATATATTTTAAAAATATTTGTCATCACACTCTGAAATAAAGATAACTCTTTACAGGAGTTTTATCTTTTTTGGATAAACTGAGTTACGTAGTCATGGTCCCATCCTGGAACCAACTCCTTTATGTCTGTGTGTTTGTTTAGGCACTAAGTGTCATCTAATAACTCAGGAGTTACTAACTTTCTAAAACAACCTGTTTACTCAGCACATGACCCCTCTATATTATGATAAACAAACATGAAAATAGATGGATAAAGGAAAGATTCACTGGTCTCTGCTGAAGTCTTCTGAGAAGAATTATTCTGGATACACGGTAAATTGCAGTTATTGTTTATTTGAATGGGCTTGTCAGTATAAAAATTAGCAGAATAATTTCCCTTCAGTTACAGTGTTTGCAACATCTGCAATTGCTGTGGTAGAGAGCAGTGGATGAACAGATTCATCTTCCATATTGTAAATACAATCATGTTCTTTCAGCTGTCAGTGTACTAGGGTTCATTTTTTAACCAGTCATACACTTTTTCAGTTATTGTTGCTATCACTATCCACTTAATCCAGTCCATTTGAACTCCACTTGCAAGTGCTGGGAAGCTTGAATGTTCCAGTAAATTTGTTTATTGATCATCTAATTATACGACAAGTACTTTTTACTTACTATACTTCTTCCTAATGGCAAACAAGCAAATTCTGAGGACTTTGTCATACTGTTGTGTTCTCACGGCCAGTGTGAAGTATCTGTCCATGACTGCTGCAGCCTGTGGCAGACCTGTAACACATCAGGTGCCTGATCACTTTTTCTGAAAGTGGGAAGTCATTCCTCCCCCATCTCTGTGAAAGCAGATAGAGAGGGAATTTTTAGCCTTTGGCAGCCCAAGTCCCTGCTCACACTTTGGCCCATGCAGTACACAAGCCATCACCTAAAGCTTCTCACAATACTTTCTTTGAAATCCCTTAGCTCTAAACAGTTAAGGTATAACATTCCTACTCTTGACTACCTTTGACTTTTCTGTTTCCTTTATTTCAGTAGCACAAAAGGAAATCAAACACATCACGGAAGTCTTATACACAACTGAGCAAACAAAACCCAATCAACATCTAAGGCATAGAGGAAGAGAACAGTTCAAACATTAGTATATTTTTGGTTAGAGCCTGACTGACTGACTCCTCAGAAGCCCATTCACTCACAGATTCCAGCATGCTGGTGTAGGGGGGAAGGCATCCTCTGGATACAGGATCCTCTGAACGCAGCTGTAGCCCAAGCACGCCATTACAGCTAGAAACACTGGGTAAATAGACACCAGAGGCTCCACAGGGCAGACCGGGGAAGAAGTTGCTTCTGAGAGCCCTGTCTATGAAGAGACTGGAGAGCCAGGCACACCTGGTCTAGTCGAGCCTGTCCTTGTGATGAAGTCATTGCTGCTTGCTGCTACCATGGACCCAGATGTGCAGTCCCACACCTCCAGAGTCTGCACCTCAGCCTCAGGGAAGCACAGCCTCCAGAAGAGCCTTCAAACAGGGCTCAGGATTCCTGCAGCCCCCTCCTGTCTCCTGCTGAACTGTCCCTACACCCTAAACAGGATCCAATTCCCTGTTCTCAGGAGCACCTGGCACATGCACTCTTTTGCCCTTTTGTTTTTAGCACGGCGTCTGCCACGAGGTGTTGTCACTTGTGCAGCTGAAGAGTAGGCAACCCCCCAAGATGCAACAGGTAGGACAATGCCTGAGAAACTCCATCACTCAGTGAACAGTGCCAGACAGAGCTGGTTAGAGCAGCCTTTCATCCTGGCAACACTCTCAGCTCTGGTGCTTGCACACATGCCCCCAAAACGGAATTTTTCTCACAACTGTAATGTCAGAAATCTCAGAAGAATTTTTTATTAGCTTGTTGTGGGAGATTTCAGCTGTACTTCACACGGTCTTCTCCTCTGTAGTGGACAAATCTGGAGCCAATTTCGGGTGTGTAACTTTATCCAAAACCTCACTGTAGTCACTAGAAGTTCTGAGACTTCTCAGATGGGTGGCTGACAGGAAGCTGCCTGGTTACATGAGTTTTAACACATCTTTCAGCTAACTCTGAGACCCAAATGCAACATCTGCTAGAACACGCAAGGACGTCATGTGGATTTATGGTATTTGCTTGAGGATTCTGGAGCCATAAACCAGTGAATGGACTACAATGAGATAAATACAGTATTTCTCTTCTGTCAAAGGCAATTCTGTTCCAATACTTTTCAATGCATTATTTAATTGAAAGCAGTTCCCATTTTGCTCAACCTAGCAATCTGAAAGTTTAAAAGATAAGCTACATTTCTTTGTTTGACTATACCGTCAAATGTATTTGAAAATAAAATGTTCAATCATGATAATGTTAAGACTGCTCTTTATGTTTGTGGGTTTAAAATGTTAAACCTAATAATACTCCTTTTTTGAAAGTGGGCCAATGCTACTTCACTTGAAGTCAATGGGAATTTTGCCAATGACTTAAATGAAAGCAAATTTGGGGCCTATATATTAGCTTCAGGCTTTAGGACTCCACGGGAGCCCAGTACTTCCACTTTCTGAAAATTAAATATTTCCAACTGCACTGATCTCTCTGACTGTAATTTGCTGCCACATCTCCAAAAATGCATTAAAACAAACACTGACAAAGAGGGAAATATTTTATTACACTGCTGCCAGATTCTAAAGTTTTAAAGCAACAGTATACCCTTCCTTTTTTTTTTCTTCCTCCTCCTGAAACATTTGCATTTCTCAAAGACATGAGACACAGTGCCAATCCTGCAGGCAAACACACAGGGGAGAATTGCAAAGCACAGGTACTGTCTGCATGTCTTCAACAAGCCTGTGCACAGCCTGGGAGCCCACCTACACACAGTGACTGAATAGCATAGATGCTATAGAGATTCCAAAGATTTTTGGAGACCACTGTCTTTTAAAAAGATTATTAAAAATATTGATGTATTTTTTCTAGTACTCATCTGTCTTGTTTTGACATAATGGTTCAAAAGGAAGGGTAAAATAATTTAAACATTTCGTGGCCAATTCTAACCAAATGGATTAAATAAGCTCTTTTTTGGTTATTACGAAATCCTAATAAACTCAGTAGGCAGATGAAAGATGGACCAGATAAGTTCAACCTGATGAAGAGAATGAATAGTCCTTTCAGCACTCAGTCTTTAGAATGAACACTTGATATATATCACTGAAAATAGTTTCTGCATTTGGACCAGTACTCTATGAACCCCAAGTTATTGCAACCAATGCTTTAATCATGGCCTGAGAATGCAAGCAAACATGAAGGAAAGCAAGAAAGAGACAGGACCAAGCTCATTACCCGACTTACACATCAAATTTGAGATGTCAGTCTCCCCATATACCAAATTAATCTCCTGGTTTTGGAGAGGCTTCCTTCCTCTCCTCATTTGGTGATCAGATAGCTCAGAGATGAGCACTACAGCTCAGCTAAAAATCAGGTGGCTCAGTGACACAGAGCAACCATACCTGCTTGCCTGATTTCCCAGAACCTTTCCAGCACACCTTCCAGGCTCAAGCTGAGAGTTTATCTGCAAAGGAGTTCAGAAAAACTGTGAATACCCTTCTGAAATCATAGAATTACAGAATGGGTTGGTTGGAAGGGACTTTTAAAGTTTCACTAGGCCAACACATAAATATAATAAAAATATCATATTTTACCCACAATTTCTTTTTTGTACATCATTTCAACACAGCGCAATACTAAAAGTCATGTTCTGATTGCTGTGACATACCAGAAGTCATGGTCTGTCTCGCTCTGCCCACCAGTTTTGAGGAACTAGTCTATCCCTTGGAAAAAAATCCCAGTATTTTACAAGTAACCAAATAGCTCTGCACACTTTGCAGGCAAACACACAGAAGTCATCCTCTCCTTCCCTCTACTGATATCACAGTAAGTGAGGCCTGATCTAGAGACTCAGAATATCTACAAGATCCAACAGACTTTGAGCACTTTTGAACAGCAATGCTTCCTGAAAACCAACATATCTGCAAGAATTTTTCCCACAGCAGGACGTTCATTTGCAAGTTCATATAGAAGCATATTAGAAGTGTGTTATTATGTCTTTCTATGAATTATATGTATGCGGTAATCATTCCTTCCTACTCCGGATGGATAATGACAGATTTGTTTCATTTATCTGAGAAAGATGGAGTTTGGGGTACAATGTAGTGGTTAAATAATTGCCAAGTCACCATAAAGACATTACTCCATCTAATGTGCTCAATCGCACATTCAGTCAACTGACGATACAAGCCAAGCAGAACTAATCAAAACATTGAAGGTGGATGCTTGCTGCCAGCATCTCTCCCGCATTTACCAGACAAGCTATTTACAAACCTAGAATGTGAGCTACTTAACTGCAAGTGAATTGAGTTTTGAAAGTAAAATGTAGCTAAAATTAAATAAAAATGTTCACTTAGAAGAGCTGCAGAATTGCAGGCTGGCTACAGATTAGATTTTCAGTGGTCATATCATTCACCAGTGATGATATCTTCACTTCTAGGCTTTCACTGACCTTCTGAAACCACATATCCATTGTTTCATAGAAATGGATGTTATCACTAGATTTCCCAAAATCTTAGAAAACACAGCAGAAAATAAGCTCCAGAGATCATCTTCTCACCTCTTCAAAAGGATCAGCTGTCCTAAAGCTTTCCTAAGGGAAGTTTATGCAGCCTGCTATCATTTGTCTAATACTGTAGCCCAAGACCCTGTGAGCTGATGCAGACCTCTTCTGCTAATTCCTCCAAGCTGGCACTGGGGGTCATCCTGTTAAGTGGTCTAGTAGTTCAAGTGTACAAACATAAATATTTTGTTCAATGTATTATATCATGACAAAGGAAAAAAAAAGTTAAAGGAAATCAATTAGTGAAACTCACCAAATTAGATGGAGGATTATCAGGCTTAGTTAGATCTATTGACCTATTTAATTTTAGTGACAATTTGTTGCCCTTTCATTTTGAGTAGCAATCTACCGATCTCTTGGTTTGTTGCCACCAGGTGCCAACCAGGCTGCTTGATCACTTCTCCCTCCTCAGCAGGGGCAGAAATAGTCCATGGAGTGAGAATAAGGAGAGGGAGATCACTCCTCATTTACTGTCTTGGGCAAAACATACCTTCCAAAATAATTTGCTTTATTTTAACTAATTAACTAATAACAGAGCAGGATAAAACCAAAACTAAGCCCATCTTTCACCTGTGTCCCCCTTCTTCCCCTACCATCTTCCCATTCTCAACTTCACATGCAATTCTTCTGCCTCTTTCTGCCCTTGAGTGGCACTGGTGGGTTGAGAATGGGGGTTGCCATCAGTTCAAAAATCATCTTCTTCTTTGCTGCTCCTTCTTTCTCATACTTTCCCCCTCCTCCAACATGGGGGCCCTTCCATGGGATATAGTCTAATCACCAATGGGATACGATCTTCCACCAGCTTCTCCAATATGGGTCCATTCCATGTGCTGCTGTCCTTCAAGGACCACTCCAGAATGCGTCCTTTCCACTGGGCAGGATCTTACAGTAATGGACTGCTCTAGTGTGTTATGTCCTAAAAATGAGGTATGAATAAAGCAGTGCAAGATATAACATGATTACTAGAAGACCTGGATTCTGAAATATCCATGAAAATATTAAAGTTGTAATATTCATGAAAATATGGACATTTTCTGTAACAAACTCATTAAGTACCTTAAAATATGAACAGTAGAAAAGCTATTTTTTTATTGTCTATATGTGCATCATGTACATTAAAATCACTGTTTTAAAATTCAATATTATGTGCTTAAGTGATTAATTGTAGTGAATGGACTCAGAACCACCACCTAGTAGACTAGTTATAGTATGCCTATAATGCTAGGAGTTAGAAAAAGAGATTTATCTATTTGAAAAAAATGTCAAGTAAAATGGCTGTGGAATGGATATACAGCAATATTCCAATATCACAACATAGGTAGGCTTCACAAAGTTTCTAACAATTTCTATATAAATCATGACATTTGGTTTTATTATTTGTTTGTTTTTATTGATATTTCTTATCGGGCTTATAGATGTTCCCTAGTGTGTACTTTCATCAGCCATCTTTCTTCCTAACCTGTAAAAGCTCATTTTGATTCTCCTACACAAAGCATCTTCATCTGATATCAGCCTTCTCATATCAGTAATTCTGTTTTCTTCTCTGAAAGGTCTGATGATCTGGCTGCCTGGTAGCTACCACGATTATCTGACACACACTGTATCTGTACTGCTACTTCATTGCTTCCCACCATTAAACTGGAGGGGAAAGTGATCTCAGGAGACAAGACGATGAGAGAATTATTTTGCATTAATAAAGCCCACAGCCATGACTGACTGATAAGGAACTAAGTGGTGATCGTGGAAGTACAGCTTCACTCTGTTGATGGATGGAAAAGCGAAGGTATGTCTAGAAGTCATCACAGGAACTGCAATGGGTCTTAATCGGGCATATCAGTACCTGATAAGTGAATGGCTTAGTGAAGTGCTGAGTGAGGAATCTAGATTGTCAACATGTGCCTTGTTAATTTCACTGCATGGTGACAAGCAGTTCAGAAAGACCAGCACTGAACATCCTGTTTATCTGCTCAGTTAGGATGTTGCTGTCTCCTTAAACAGAGACTAAGCTGAAAATAATAACTATATTTTAAACAAAAATGGATAAGCTAAACCTTGGCCACATGAGAGGAAGAAGTGTAGTATCCTACAGATTTCTGATAGGCAAGGGAAGACTTCTTGGATAACTGCTGCAAGGACAGACATGTACCCTTTTGTTTCACATCATCTATAGCAAGATTAACTTTATATAAGAACACGAAGCTGCTTGATGGTACAATACTACCATACAGTAGTTGGTTTTTTTTTTTTT
>VXBT01002176.1:639380-682608 GCA_013400235.1 Oriolus oriolus | reverse complement strand
CCAGGGGGTGGAGAGTACATTGAATGATAGGGAAAGGGCCAATGGAAAATGTGCAAGGAGAGACAAAGGGATGAAGGACCAATGGGGTACCGAATAATGGGGAACTTTCTAGAACTTATACATAATCAAAAAGGGGAAATGCATAAACATAAACCTATACATAAAACAGGGTGGAGAATTCATCAACCAATAAACTCAGAACTTGCAAACTAGGAACAAGGGGAAATACAGGTACTCGCCATAACCTAAATAGGGGAACTAGACCTGGGTGTCCTGGAGGCCTGTCCAGCAGCTCTCCGACTGGTCTGTGGCAATGGCCACAGCCACATGCACCGCAACACTGGCTTGTGATCATGACTGAGGGCTTAGCATTCACACGGTCTGTACCTAAAGTGGGAACACCAGGACTCTTTTCAGGCTCATGGGCAAGTGTGTGTGTCCTAAATTCAGCCAACTCAGCAAGGAAGACGACAAGCGCATGTAGACTGTCAACAACCAATGCTCTGGTTAGGTCCCCAAGCTAGAGACCCACATGCATGTGTGTCCTTCTGACTTCTGCCAGATAAAACCACTGATGTGAATACACGAATACTCATGCTTTTACTCAGATTTAAAAGTTAAGTAATTTTGGCTGAGTGAGTGAGCCAGAAATTTCTTCTGGTGGCATGTCAGCTTTCTGTAGCTTAAATTTGTAACAAGAATTTAAAGCAATACCCATGATACTTTCTGATCTAGTTCCCTGCAGACTTACCTTTACATTTACCATCTACTCAATTAATTTATGTTTCTTTAGAGATAGTACTAGGTATTGCATTACTTAAAAGACGTCCTATAATGAATACTAAACTGGTAATTTGGGCAGTCTTTGCTGAGAGTCTTGGTGAAAGCAGACCAATTTTCACCAGGAAAGAACAGGAAGTCATGAGTAAGTGTTTACTTAAAAATAATATCTAGAATGTAGAAGTTTTTAGGTGAGAAAAGCAAAGAAGGAATCCAAAATACATTGTCACAATAAATCTAGCATTCTCATCTGTTCCTGGTTTAGCATTTTCACTTGACAGATTAACAGAGATGTGTAGCATATGGATTGCTGTGCTATGAATTATTGCATGTGGTATTCAGGCCTAAACTACATAAGTCTTTTTAAATAATCTACAATGGAAAATTGTAAGTAAATTTTTCCTACTTGGATCAATCCTAGTATTAGTGATGGGAAAATAAATTTAAGAATCAGCAAAACCCCAAAGTTCCTTGAAATTCATGACTATATGGCTAATTTTATTTATTTAAATATTCTATTTTCTCATTTCTGGTGTTCCTGGTTACAGATCACACCAAAACTAACAGAAAAAAAACCCAAAAAACCAACCAACCAAAAAACCCTCAAAAAACCCCTCAAAAGCTGCAGAAACCATTCCCCAGTCCCCCCAGTCCTTCAAGGAAGACTTTTCACATACTCTTTATGGCTAAAACTGCAATGAAATGTATTTCAATTAGACACAGATGCATACTGACAACGCTATGATGGCAGTTCAATTGCCATAATACATTCAACATAGAATGCACTTGTGAATTTGTGACATGTTTTTTTCTTAAATGACCGTACTGAGAGGTTCCATGATTTTTAGCAATGCTTACCCAAGGCCCTGAATAGCTTTTATAAGTGGTTTTAGACACAGTGAGTAAAATCCAGGCCTTGTGAAGTAAATGCAACTTTTACTATATAGGTAATGAGTCCAATCTCTGTATATTCAACTTACTGGATGTCTGTTGAAAATACAATACAAAAGAGAAAAAAATAGTCCAGGGGGTGCCCAGAATGCGTGGAAGAAAACTTCCTGACACAGCTGTTGAGGCAGCCAACTAGGAAAGGCGCTCACTGGACCCGCTTTTTGTGAACAGACAAGGGCTATTAGGTGATGTGATTGTTTGAGGCCATTGGGTGCACAGTGATCATGAAATTATAGAGTTTTTGCTTCTTGGAGAAGTGAGGAGAGAGGTCAGCAGAACTGTCACCTTGAACTTCCAGAGTTTGGACTGTTTAGGAGACTGATTAAGAGAGTTCCTTGGGGGGCAGCCATGAAAGGCAAAGAAGTGTAGGAAAGCTGGACATTTTCCAAGCAGGAAATCCTAAAGGTGAAGGAGCCCACTGTCCCCATGTGCGAAAAGACAAGATGGCAGGGAAGAAGAAATCCTGTCTGAACAGATTTATCTAGAATTCAGAGTAAAAAGGAGAGTTTATGGTATTTGGAAGCAGGGGCAGGCAACTCAGGTTGTGAAATTATGCAAGGAGTATACAAGAAGGTCCAGAGCCCAGGTGGAATTAATCTGTATAGCGCTGCAGAAGACATTAAAAAATGTTTCTATAAATACATTGGCAACAAAAGAAGGGCTGAGGAGAATCTCCATTCGTTTTTGGATGTGGGGGGAAACATCATGACAAAGGAAAAGGAAAAGGCTGAGATACTTAATGGTTTCTTTGCCTCAGTCTTTAATAATACCAGCAATAAGACCTGTAAATAAGACCAGTTTTTCTCTGTCTGCCCAATCCCCTGAGCTGGAAGACAGGGATAGGGAGCAGAATGAAGCCCTCATAATCCAAGGGGAAGTGGTCAGTGACCTGCTGCAACACTTATGACACCCACAAGTCTGCATCAGAATGGATGGGATTCGCCCAAGGGTACTGAGGGAGCAGGCAGGAACTACAGGCCTGTCAGCCTGACCTCATTGCTCGAGAAGGTCAGGAAAGATGGAACAGACCATCTCAAGGGCCATCCCACAGTATGTGCAGAGCAACCAGGGGATCAGGCCCAGAAAACAAGGTTTGAGAAAGTCAGGTCCTGTTTTTGACCAACCTTCTATGATGGAGTGACCCATCTAGTGGATGAGGGAAAGACTGGATGTTGTCTACCTGGACTTTTGTAAAGCCTTCGGCACTGCCTCCCACAGCATTTTCCTGGAGAAACTGGCTGCCCATGGCTTGAATGGGTGTTACCTCCACTGGATAAAAATCTGGCTGGATGGTAAAAATCAGGCCCAGAGAGTGGTGGTGAATGGGGTTGAATCCAGTTGGGAGCTGGTCACAAGTGGTGCTCCCCAGGGCTCAGTACTGGGGCCAGTCCTGTTTAATCTCTTTACTAATGATCTGGACAAAGGGATTCAGTGTACCCTCAGTCAGCTTGCAGGCAACACCAACTTGGGTGGGACTGTTGATCTGCTGGAGTGCGGGAAGGCTCTGCAGAAGGATCTGGACAGGCTGGATAGATGGGCCAAGGCCAGTTGTATGAGGTTAAGCAAGGCCTAGTGCTACAGTCTGGGGGCAGAGTGGCTGGAAAGCTGCCCAGCGGAAAAGGACCTGGGGGTGCTGGTCAACAGCTGGCTGAACATGAGCCAGTGTGTGCCCAGGGGATCAAGAAGGCCACTGGCATCCTGGCCTGTACCAGAAATAGTGCGGTCAGCAAGAACAGGGCAGTGATTGAGGTGCTGAAGCTGTGTTCAGTTTTGGTGTCCTCAAGCAAGACATTGAGGTGCTGGCGCATGTCCACTTGATGATCTGGAAGGACTTTTCCAACCTATATAATTCTATGATTCTATATTCTGATTCTCTTTCCCCAACAGACCATAAAGAGAGATGCTAAGAGTTCATGGGATTGTCAAGGAGTGCTCCTGGCACAACCCAGAGGGTTCTTCACACTGGATTACCAGTGCTGTGGTCTTGTGTACTGTATCATACTCTCTTTAATGACTAAGAAAAAAGATCAAGTTAAATCTTTATTTGAACTCTCAGGGGAGTCTTGTCTTTCACCATTACCCTTTCATTTAACTAATTTCTGAAATTCATTTCACTGTGTTTATTTTAAGCTCAAAACTAATAAAAACTATTGAGTGGGTAGTCAGAGCTGTGTTACAAGAATTTTTCAAGCAAAGTCTGTATTTAAAATGAAGTATCTGTAATTCAGTTAAAGAGAATGAATTTCACAGTTTTGAAAGAAATTCATTTTTGATATAACTCATGACCCTGAAGGCAATTACTGTTATCAGATGTACTTGCAACAGATATGGTTTTATACCTAAAATCTGCTGGATAAAATCATTTAATAGTTATAATAATAATAATAGCTGTGAAAAAATAAAAACCATCCCATGTACACCAGTGGGGTTTTTTAACCCCAAAAAATGAGAATGAAAATGCTATTACATTGATGCATACTGCGTTTTAAAACCTGTTTAAATATCAGGGCAGATCTTAGGGTGTATGTTGCTGGACCACATAATTTTTTAAATGATACTTTCACACTGGCTTATTTTGAGACAGAGTCTATAAAACTTCATTCATGTGCGGCATCTGTCTATTGAGAAAATGCGTGTAGACTGCTTTTACAAAGCCTTAGGTAAACTAATACCTCTATCCAAGTTAAGGTGAGTCTGTAACATGAATGAAAATTGTGTAAATAGCAAAAAACCATGTATTGTTAAGTTCACATTCTAATAATTCTGGAGTTTTGTTAATTTGGTATTTTCTCATGAACATTTAAGTTTAGCATCTGCTTCTTAAGCATATCTTTCTGAAAAAATTGCTTTTTGAAGTATACAACAATAACAAAAAAGAATTAACTCAAGTCAACACCGGTTATTTGAAGTGCTTCTTGAAGTGCAGTACCAAATGCCAATATTGTGTTCACCTATTGTATCTGAAGTGTGCTACAAACTTTGGAAATCACAGTGCCTGAGCCATACAAAGGAGTTACTCTTCCTTCCTGCAAAACTCAAGTAACTCAAGTCACTTCTTTAATCATGTGTTTCTTTCCTAAGGCAGGGAAATTTGGTATTTTTCTTACCACTGCTGATACTTGCTGTCAATAAAAACAATGTTGCCTGGCTTTCTACAAATTCCTTTCATAGGCGTCATTGCTCTCCTCTGGATAGACATGTTGCCCATTTCTGACGACAACAGATGCAGTGCTTTCAGACTCTACAGAAAGTAATGGTGCTTGACATTTCTAGGGTGAAAGTCTCTCTATGGTTTTAGTGCTAATGGAAACAGACTTTTATTCTCCTTGAATATCCGAAGCCAGAATGTAAATGGCTGTGTAGTAAACTGAACAGATTCTTTTTTAATCCCAGAAAATAAAGAAACCCTCTTATTGTAAAGTTATGGAATTTTTGAAACAACCCAACACTTTCTATCCAGAGCTTGTTTTCTTTAGTACCTATTAGATAACATTTATACTGAGCAACGACCAATATTTGTACTTTATACATAAGGGAATTTGACAACAGTTTCCATGACATCAGCAGCAAGTATTTACAAATAAGAACAAACCTCAGCCAGATTGGCTATAGTGGTTCACAGAAGCATTTTGAGTTAGGATGGTGTGTTCAGATGGCTTATACTAAATTAAAATCCCAGTTACTTTGAAATCATCCTATAGCAGTTCTAAAGCAGATACTCTACATAGTGAAACAGACTTGATAAATAATATTTTGTTTCTTTTCTTAGGAGCTAAGGATGCTGTGTAAAGAATTCTCTATGGTCCAAAACAGGAAGAGAAATTTTAAAATATTTTAAAGGATAGTTTGAAGGGCAGGGAGTTTTCATAATGGGTGGTTTCCTAACAATGGTAAATGTACTGGCTTAGTATCTGGGAAGTGTCATTTCTTGAATAATAACTACTGAACAATGATCCCTGGATATCATCTAATTCCTGTAATAATGTCGTTTCAGTGTATAGAATTGCTTCTTTTGAGTTCTTGCTTCAGGCCTGAAAATCTGTGATAGTCTGTGTTTGACTGCCATCATATTTACGTCAGACTGAAAGAGGTTGCTAAAAGAGGGCTGTTACTCATGGTACTGAAGCCTTAACACCCCAACACACGTATCCATTCTGATGCATCTGTGTAATGCATGTGCAACTGAATGTGATGGGATTCACCCATACTTGATGTTAACTGAGTACTTCACACTTTGTCAGACAGTGGCCTAAGTCCTTCAAAGTTGTTGATGGTCAAAATTTCAAGCTGGCCATAAAGTGTCAAGTTTGCAGAGGTACTAGATTTTTCACTATGCACTCAACATTATGTCACTGAGCTTTTGCCCATTGTTGTCAGCTTTGTAGTGCTGGCTTTTGGAAGAAAGTAGTTCTTCAGAGGCCAGTTCTCAGGCACGAGAAACTTTTAATGTTACAAAGAAATCAGGCCAATTTCAAGAAGTTATTTAAATAAAATGTTTTAGGCTCCTTAGTTCAGTGAAATATTTTAATCTGGGTGAAGCAATCTGAAACAATTCTCAATGGGCTTGGAAGACATAAAATCTAATTGAAACAGCCCCATGAAACATATTAATTTACAAAAACTGCGTGATCCATCAGAAAATTGTTCTGATGGAAAAAAATCTGTGTGGGTCTCTTTGAAACTTTACTTCAAGTAATATGCAAGATATGGCCTCTTAAGAAACCACATATTGATGTCTTAAATCAGAATGCCACTGATACCAGGGAAATAGTTTGGTACCATCAGCAACTGTTCAGAGATATGATTATACAGTCATTAAAGAGGAAGGTTCTGAACTGATTTCTTTTTATTTGTGCTCTCCTGGAAGTTCCAAAACCACATGAGCTCATTAGGTATTCTTAATTTGAAAGCTAGGAGTCAAAGGTCTTATTTTATTTTTTTTTTTCACATAAGTTTTCTCTGGTTTTGTTTCACTTAGCCTGTTTCCTCCTGGCCTCTGTGTCTCCTATGATCATCTCAGAACACTGAGTCCATGATCGTCTAAGTCTCCTTGGCCTGTGGAATGACTCTTTTAAAATCTGTCTCTGCCTGATTTGGAGTCATTTTAGAAGACCATAGTCCACCTGTCCAGATATAGAAAAGAATTGCCGTAGCTATTAAACCAGATGCTGAGCCTCTCTCCTGCCTTTACATCCCCCCTTCATTTGACTGTAGAAATCAATTTTTACTGGTAACCTTGACCATGTCAACAAAGAAAAGAGTTAATCTCAGTTAAGTAACTTCTCATACCCATGTGCACACGCACAGAGTATGCAGCAGAAGATGAGCAGGAAAGTTACACACACAGAAAGTCATCAAACTCCTGAACACCGTCATTAATGCAGAATTTTGTCACCCACAGAAGTTTTGGGTTTGGTCTATGTTGGGTACACTATGAACTGGAAGAGAGATAGGCCCTGAAGTCCAGAGAGAGAGCCTCGTTCTCAGACCCAGAAGTGACCCTGAGATTACAGCCAGGTCACCGGGGATGGGCTGAGAGAGCATTGTGGGTTTCTGGACAGTGTCAGCCCTATGAGATGTGATAATTGCAGTTTCTGACCTTGTAAGGTATTGTTTACCTTTTACCATAATAGGCAATGTCTGGGAAATACCCCAGGTGATTGGGAGGACACTGAGGTGAACATCTTTCCTGTTTATATGATGTGATATCCTGCTAGCTACTGATATTTAGGGGAATTTCTGATGCGCAATAAAGTCTTTGCACCTTTTCCACCATGTGTGCAGAGTCCATGCCCTTGCGTGATTACTGCAAATGGTGCCCTACATGTTTGTATATAATTCAGAAGGGGCGATGAGTAACTTTATTTCTTGCTTCCAGCAGTATGCACCTCACGGACTACAATCCACTTGGGATGAAGTGGAAAAGCTGGCCAGCGACTAATCCCTGATGGGTGTTTATCAGGTGAGCCGTGAGTAGCTGACGCGTGCAGTCCCGGAAGGGGACTGGTTAAATATGGGCAATCGAACTTCTCTTGCTGACCAGCAGTTTGTATTTGACTCTTTGACCTGGCTTCTGGATGCCTGTGAGAAGCCTTACACCCCTCAACTGTGGGCAGAGAGCAGAGCTCAGACCCTGCTACGACAAGAGGGGACCCTTTTGCAGACCGCAATCTGACAGAGAACGAGGCTCTTTCTCCATCTCTCAGGGCCTATCTCTCTTCCAGCACATAGTGTACCCCAACAGGTCTGAGTTATAATGGCCATTTCAGGTCTCAGTTTTTTTAGCTGTACCAGATTGTATGTGGCAGTTTATTGGCTTCCACTGACTTGGAAAGTTTATATTTGAGAGTTTTATGTGGTACTTTTTTTTGTTTTGGTGTTGTTTTTCTTTTTTTATTATTTTTATAATGTTCTGATGAAATTTCACCAAGAAATTTCATATTCAGTTTTCTGCTGTCATCTGAGCCCAGAACTCTTCAAAGTTAGCAACCATCAGCTGAGCATAGTTACATCAGAGCTCACCAAGAGCAGTGACTCAGAAGGTGTCAAGTTCTTGCTATAAAATGAACACTCAAAACTGAATTAAAGGTTAAAACTAGACAAGAAATTACCAGAAAAAATGGGATATGTATATTAACACATACGTATTCCAGAATGGTCACATCACTTTTGTTCAACCTGTATCAATGGAAGTCATAACATCAATCCAAACAAATTTTGTGTGAAAAGAACATTTTCTCCAAAACCAGACAATATTTTCTTTTCAATGAAATGACATTAAGTGACCGCAGAGTCATGTGAGTACTAAACATCCAAGCATTTCAGTACTTTGGGGGACGAGAAAGACAATCAGCATCTTTACTCTGGCAAAGCCCTGCAAAATATAATGACTAGGAGGTAAAACAACTTAAGTGAAAGTAGAAATACAGCAGTACTTTTTTAACAATAAGGCAATTTATTATATAGGCTATGAAGACAAATATGAAATTTTTAAGGAAGATTTTGTTCCTTTCCAATCATGATTTAGTATCAACCACTACAAGAACCCTCACTCAAGCACAGGAATGCAAAAAGCATCCTGTGCTTGATTCGGGAGCAAAACCAGGAGTATCTAGTGCCATCTGAGATGCTCTAGGAGATGTGCTCTGGTTTCCAGATGCTGTGCAAGTGCAGGTCTGTCTTTAGAGCAGTGTCACAGCTGCATGTCTTGAATGTGTGTCTGGTAGGTAGCCTGTGGCATCTAAGCTGGCACTAGATGTTTATGAGTGAGCAACTCATACAATAGGAAATGGAGATGATCTGCCAATAGTTGGCATTCTTGCATTATTTCTTACCATTTTCAGATGAAAATGGAGCCAGATTGCCTTTCATTTTTCTGTTCTGTAGTATCAAACTTGCGAATCCATGAAGAGAATCCAGTAACCTTATTCCCGGAAATTTGCAAGAAGGTATATGAGCTTGCTTTCTCTGAAACATTCTTAGTGGGTTTGTTCTGTGCTGCCTCATAACAAAGGTAAATTTAAAAAGAACATGCATTGTGAAACTGTTTGAATTTAGCCTTCGTTTTTGTTCCAGGCCAGTTCAAAAATCTTTAACTAACTAGCTATCTAATGACATAACTGACTAAAGATCAAGCAATGGACACATTATATTCCTGTTGCATTTCTTGTCTGGATTTTTTATTCATTTCTGAGTAATGCCGTTTAGCCAGGAGAGCTCTATAAAAATGTAAGTGTAAATGCGACACAGTGTGGGCCAGGGATAAAGAAAGAAGCAGTGGATTCAAGTCTTTTGGGCTATAATGTGCTGCTTTCTAGATAATGGTCTTTCTTGGTGTTATAAAGAAAAGCAAACATATCATTAAGAAAGAGCTCCATAAAAATTGCCTGTCAAATGTCTTAAGCTTCATTAGTTTAGATTAATGACTTACTTGATCTGCATGACAATAGGTGAAGCAAATCTTTGTTTATTTATTGACAATTCAATGTAACTGTGACATGCATAAGCAGGCTTCCTCCTGATTAGTTCCATGTTTTAAAGTAACTTTGTGTTATAAAACTTGTTAACTACAGTATCATTTTATTGAACTCTGCTCTGTGAATGATGTGATCTACATTGAAAGGCGTCAATATTGCAGCCATTCCTGGCAGGCATTGGAGCATTATGTACACAGATTGGAGTAGATATCTCATTGTACAAATCCACAGACCCAGAAAATGTCCAGTTATTGAGACTGCACTGAAAGGACAATGTTTTATTCATAGAATCTGTGATGCAAGGTCAGAGAATGAAACCTGAACTAAGTGTAAGGTTCAGATTAGTTTCACGGTTTTGCAGAAGACCTCCCTGAAAGTTAGGTCTCTGAAAGCACCAGTCCTTTCCCAAAGATCCAGGGCAAGCGTTTGTAGCACACAGCATAGCATTCATATGAATAAGCTGTTGGGGAGTGTGAAGATCCTCTAAGGCTCTGCAAGAGGGAGATGGAGAGAGAGTGGTAGGAAGTACGTTTTACAAGCCTTTTATAACAAAACAACTTTTCCAGAAAATGCTTGTGGAGTGACGGTACGAGGATGTTGACTTTTGTCATGTGTTTTTGTTTGTGTGAAATAATTTATATTTTGTTTCATTTACAGTTTGGAAGCTCTAACCCCATAGTACCATTGACACCCAGTGGTTCTCCCTTATTCATGCTCCTGAAAGTGATTTTCTGTAGCAGTAGCTATTTTAGGTAGATCAGGTCATGTTGTCTCTTATTATGGCACTTTCATGCTTTCAATTATAAAGATCTGTTTTCACTGACTTGTAAATTTGCCAACTTGTTTGAGCTGATATTTTATAGATTCAGTGTTGACTTCAGGTTGCAACTCTTGGAAAAAGCCAACCAAAGCCTTTCAAATGAGCTGACATAAGGATCAAGGTCAAGGCAAAGAAGAGGTCAAAGCAGGGAGGAATGGGAAAAAAAAGCTTTGCCCAATTTGCACATGGCTGGGTGAACACGAGTGTCCTGAGTCTCACTATTGTTCTGCTGCTGGTAAAAATGACAAAGTAATGGCAAACTGTTATTTCAGGGTTCCACAGCTGACGTGCAACAACTACTTTGCTACTATCCTTTCTCTGCTAAAATCTCCAAGGTTCTTCACCTCTGTTGTTTGTTGTCACAGGAAAGAATTTCTTCCATTTTGTTCTTTTAAAAACACTCAAGAGGTCACATGTGAAAACACACATGAGAAAAGCTAATAGGGTAAAAATATTAAAACAATTTTTTCTCTAAATTTTGAGGGAAATGCCTTCAGTAAAATGTGTGTGTCCAACAGTTAATCAAATTATAAAAGGAGCATTCACTAAGGTGATGCTATTGGAGAAAAATACCATCCAAATTAATTCCTTGTGTCAACATTTATTGCAGAAGAGGCCAGAGAGATTCCTACTCCAGAGCTACACTTTACCAGAGCATAAGCCCACAGGACTGCTTCCATCAGGAATTCTTAAGCAACTGAAATAAACAGCTACTAAACTATTATCTGTGAATAATAGTCTGTCATTTAAATGACTTGTGTTACCTGAAGAATGGAAAGTGGCAAATACAACACCAAAATTTTTAAAGATTTTCTAGATTAACTCAGACAACTACAAACCAATAAATTATGTGAGAGCAAATCTGTAGGAATATTCCATTTCACAGACTGAGTAATAAAAGAGAAAAATATGGTATAGTAGGAAAAAGCCAACCTAGCCTTTGCAAGGAGAAGTCATGACTCATGTATCAGTCATCTTCAGAGGAGCCACGGAGCATATGGTTCAGGTGAAAGTATAAGAAACAGATGGTAGGAGTGGGTAGCTGGTTTTCAGAAAGAAAGGAGCTCAAACATATTCTACATGTGAAAAATGTGCCTTTCGACATATTCATAAATGGATATCGCTTGAATAAGGAGAGAAAAATCTGAAAATGATACAGAATTATTTGGGATAATCTGAAGTTGATTGTGAGAAGTTGTCAAGGAACTCAAACTTACAAGTAGATGATAAACAGATGAAATTATATATTAAGAAGTGGAATGTAAAGCCTAGGAGAAGAAATAACCTACAAGTATTAGTATTGGATGACCATCAGTTTAATTACTACCATTCTGGAAAGAGATTTTGTAGCTGCAAACTGTTCTTCAGAACAACAGCTTAGTGTTCAGCAGTGTCTATAAATATGACTAGAATTTGAAGAATAATTAGGAAAATAATTAGGAGCATAACAGAATACATAATCATGTCCCAGTGTATATTAATCATCTATTAATATTTCAAGATTTCATTATTCAAAATTTAAGGACGCTGGCGTCCTAGGAATGCCCAAGCAAAAGGAAAAGGTATAATAGGATTACCAAGGATCCAGACAAAGGCAACAAAAATAAGCAGAGATGTGGATTGTCTTTTGCATAGCTAGAAAGCAAATAAAAATAAAAATAATTTGGGAAAATATGTTACAGCACAAGTGAGATATGTAGAATGGAGATGATCAATAGCAAACAACTGACAGTGCAAGTAATACTACCAAATGAAATTGTCAGAGCAGACTTTGAAAGACACAAAAGGTATAATTTTCATGCACAAAAGGTATGGTTTTTGAAACAAGTTTAGAAGGGGACCTGAGAAATTCAGGCAGGCTAGATCCACTGCTGGCCACTATGCATGACAAGCTGTAACCTTCAGAGTAAGTCAGTCAGTTCTTGCTGGAGGCTGGCTCACTCTACTCGTTGCTCAAAGGAGATGCGAGTCTGGGCTCTTGCCTTCTGCCTACATTTACATTCAACAGTCAGACATGAGAAAACTGGAAAATTAAGGTCCTCTGTGCAACTTTTATTAAAAACTCCTTTTCGAATAAGTATTGCAACATAAGTATTTATTACTATTTATTATTATGGTTTTGGTCTTTTCATCTTCTGCAATGCTCTCCCATTCTTTGTATAAGTCCAAGAACAGTCTGTGAGTGGAGCAACGCTGTGTATGAAGGCGGCCCTGGCAGAATATATTTTCACCAGTTGCAGTTGTCTGGTGACTGTCACAGGGAACTGCAAGAAAATAGCAGATCAAATTAAGTCAAAATCCCTTGAATACAGCCTGGAGAGCCCTCTCCTACTGTACCTTTGCTTGTGTGCCAAGGATGCCTTGCAGGCAGATTTCCGCAAACCACCTGCCTTTGAACTGCATATCATCAGCATTGTAATTGTAGCCAACCTATGGGTGTTAGCTGGCAGCATGTTTTCCATACTCTGCTCCCTCTTTGGGATCTCAGACTCCTTTTTTAAAGAGGGGCTTAACTCTAGTCTGTTTGGTGGAATTTAGGACCACAACCAAGAGGACATACAGCCATAAAACGTCAGAAAGTCACATCAAATTGGAGTTTTTACAGCTCATCACTAATTTTTACTACAGTACCAGGGAATCTGATAAAGGAAAGTACTAGGAACTTGCAATTTCAGCTAAAGTGAATAAGATTATGTAAACTATTATATGGTGTTAAATGCTGTGAGGTGTCTGATCTTCCTGTGTCTCAAATTCTGCTTGCTAACCACTGGAGAGATTTGATTTCACATATATGTTAACCACCCTGGCTATTGCATAATAGTCATGCCACTCTTCACCTCATAAAAGCGTGGAGAAATTAATTAATTAATATGTATATGTCACTCAGTTGTGGATATAATGAGTGCCTCTGAAAAGAAAAATGTGTTCTTCTGTCTTTAAGTCTACATTTTAGAACAAATACTGCCAGATGTTGCAGAATGAAAGGGAAAAACAAAACTAGAATATTGACTAAATTATTCTTAAGACCATTTTGCATGTTGAATGAGGTAGGTGGTATGTAAGGAATTTTTTGTAATTTAAGACAATAATGAAAGACAATAATAAAAATATGTGCACACAACCATGCAATGGCAATCCTAATTTTGACATTTCCTAGCTACTGAGAGCTTGCATTGAAAGCCTGCTTTTTGAATGTGTGATTTGTGTGTAATATAAATGATGAGCTTTATATCAGTGCTGATAGAAATTTCTTATATATATCCATCCGACACTTTCAGTGTAACATTTTTATATAAATTGAAAATAAACGTATTCTAAGGCAATTTTAGGAATATTCACATTTTATGGTTTAGCCTGTCCAGAGTAGTGCTAGATTTCTGCATAATAATGTCATCACATTCAGAGGAAATAGAGAGTTCAATGGTGGATGGGTTATTGCAGATCAGTGAAAACAGAAAGATTGGTTTTCCCCTTCATATAAGTTCTATATTTAGCAGAGTGTGACCATGCCATCACACCATACAGAAAAAGTGATGAAAGCAAGGCTGTACAACCTGACTACTTATCTTGAAAATAATTCACTTTCTATTATACCAAAGTGGTGAGAGTAATGTTGTCTAGGAATTTTTAATATTTCTAGACTCTACATCCATTGCCGGTATCATGGGCAGCAGGAGCATATACTCTGTTTCAACAAGTAGAGTCTGAATATTGTTATTTGTAATTTAAAAAAAAGACAAACAGGTACTAAAACAATCCCAACAGCCCAGAGTAGAACCACAAAATCTGCTTATAATTCACTATTCTCCTCAAGAAACTGGCTTTCTTCTCTGACACCATAGAAGATTCTATGTTTAAAGAAGAAGAGATTAGGACAGCTTCAGCTCCAAGATGCGATGAGAAGAGTGGTCATCTGCTGCCTTTACTGCTTTCATATGATGTTGGCCTGAAGGAAATTGTATTCTCAACACTTCTTCAGTTTCTTAGGCAGCATAAAAAAATAAAATCCATATTCTTCTGTCCTTCAGATGGCAGTCGTAGAGGAAAGTGGTTTATCCCTGTAGGAGACTGGTAATGAGCTTGATGGAGTAGTGAACATGAATTTTTATGTATTATATGTATTTTTTTCCATTGAATTAATAGCTGCAATCTATTCTTTCTTTCTCTAGTAATCTTTTATGTGGTGGCTAGCTACTTTGTATCACAAACATCTGGAAGATAAATGTTCAGAGCATGAAACATTCCTTTCATCCTCTGTCCATGCTGAAGATCATACATCCAGGTTAACTTTAGCATAATACTCTGTATGTAGAGTCAGGGAAGCAATCAGAAGGAACTGCTTTCAGGTCAGGAGCAGATATATGCAATTTTCCTTGAAATTTGTGTATGGTGGGCTTCAGCTGTGCAGGCTATGCACAGAAGTTTGGTCCCTGTCTTCTTGCCTCCTCTGAATTGCTCTGCGGACTGCCCAAATCTGATGTGCTGTGCTGTTTGCCTTTCAGCTGTCCTCTGAGGAAACATCTAAACCAGGTCCCTTCACTGAGCTGTTGGTATTGTTTTCAGCAGGTACCAGCACCAGCAGAAGGCACAGAGCTTCCTCCATGGCAGGGGTGCAGTATCTCTGTTCAGAGGAAAACAGCCGTTTCTAGCACCAGCAGCTACAAATCTGCTGATCTCAGAAGCAGTAAGGTTTATATCCCTTTCTAACTTAAAACAAATCCTGTTTAACTGAATTTAAAGCACACTTACTGCCAGTATAAATGCATGATCCTTTTCAAATCCTACTAAATCACTGGTCTCAGTGATTTCTCTGGCAAGGAAGAAGCCAATGGAAGCACGGTGCGGATCAGGATGTGGGTCCTGCCTGTGAAAGAATGATCTCATGGACCAGGCAATCAAGACAGGAGTGCATTAAAAGGTCCAGGTCCTCTCTCTGTCTGGTTGGGGAATGTTTCTGTTCTGGGATGGCACAGGGGAAGAGATTGAGATATAGTTAGATGTCTAAGACTTATCTGTTGAGATGTCTGTAGACAGACACTTTGCTCTCTGTGGCCCAATTCCAGACAAATAATACATTTTTCCTTCAACTTGATAACCCCATATGACAGGACATCCATGAATATCTTTTACTCTAAAGGGAAGTGAAGACTGGAAGGCTCAGCCATATAGAGATGTATGCACGCAGGGGAACTTTGTAAGGCCAGATGTTCATCTATTTAAGTCAGCATGGCATCAACGACTTCAAGAAAACAGCACCAATTTACAGTTGCTAAGGGTTCAATATTTAGTGCTATATTGAAATGAAAGAAATTTTCCCTCCCAAAATTCAGGTGTCTATGTCAGCTATCGAACTAGGAAAAAAGAAAGTCTTCCTCTTAAAGGGTGACTCTGAATCTAAACCTGACCTTGCTGTGCCAAACTTCTGCCCAATGGATCCTGTTCCTGTCCCTTTCTCAGATCTCAGGGGACCTACTCAGCTGCGTGAGATATAACAGGCACCTAAAGCCAAGGGCATTGATTTATCCCATAAGGAAGGTTTTTGGGTGGGAAATTATGTTAAAGCATCTCTTTGGTCAATGAACATAAAAATATACATCAGCCAAAGAGAGACCCAATCTCATAGCCTCAAATCATATGAATAATCATGCTGGAACCTGCAGAGTTCTGTAAAATGGCCCACTGGATAAAGACCATTATGTTTAATAAAATTTATACAAGAGGTTTTTTCCCATTGATAAAGAACAATAGAATACACCTAATTAATTTCAGTTTTAAATAAAAGAATCACTCAGAAGCCACAGACTGATTAGCAAACAGGAAATGGAGAAAGACCTCTGAGTTGTAACTTTGAGACAATATTCTACTGTTAATCTCTTTGAAAAATAATGGAAACGGACTTTAATATTAACCTGTCATTGCACTGTAAAAGGGTCTAGAGAGAACAGTAAGCAGTATCAATGAAATTAATCTAAAGATATTTTATTGTTGCCACAGAGATTAGGCTGACAAAAGGAAAATATTTTAGAATTTCTTACTAAATTATGCAATTGCAACCATTTTATAGATTATATTATAAGGTAAAAAAATGTACATTTTCAAATTTAAAAGCTCAGTTTCATAAGAGCTCTGTTTAGTTTTGCTCCATGATCCTGCCTTGCTTCAAGAATAAACTTCAGCAGTACTCTTCTCAAACAGGATACTCAATACTTTTCACTGTGCTGTTAGAACTCCCTGTCACCACAACACAGACAGGTAAGACATGTCAATCCAAGGCTTTTAAACCCTACATTAGCTTAAGTTTATCTTTATTAAAATACAACATTTGTTTTATAAAACAACAATTAGTGCTCAAATGTAATTTAAATTGCTGCCTCCAAATAAGATGCTAAAAGAAAATATATTGTTCCATTGAGAGAGTGAATAAAAACAAATCTCAAAATAAGAACAAATGGAGGTATTATCCCATGAGAAAGAGCCTTCTGAATCGATCTGTTATTTCGCAGCTTGAAATGTGCCACTATTGTACTTCCACTTGATTATGAGTCTTGTTATCACTTCCTCCAGTTGATCCAAATTGAGTGCTTCTGACATTTGCAAAGTTACTCGCATATTCCACTGCACAGCAGGGAAAACCTTGTTAATGAAGAAATAACAAGCAGAAGAAGTGAATAAATATTTAGTTGATGGTAAAGAGTAACATTTGCTGGTATTTAAATGCTGAAAATAAAAAACCCCCAAACAACTCAAGCTACAGTAACATGCTTGTTCATGTTCTCTAAAAGGGGGTGCTAGTGGTGTTTTTCTCTGTGCCACAGGGCACTTTCATTTCCTGATTCTATTATACACTAAGTGGCCACCTGAACCTGCCGATGAACTTGTTCTATTGTGTTTTTCTATTTTTAATCCAAAAGGAGTAAACACATTTCTCATCAGATGTGTCACACACTGCTCTACATTGGTGAGATTTATGAAGGTGTCACCGAGTCATTACAGAGCCATTCATTTATAAATAGGTGTCCATTCTTCAGGAAATCATAAATGATAGGAGTATTGCCACCATTTCACAATATCTGTATTGTAAGAAGGATGCCCATTAGTGATTTTTTTTGACTGCACTACACAGATGTAATTTGTTTTTATCCCTCCCCCATTACTTCAAGGCTTTTTCTCTACTTTATGATTATGTTCAACTAGATTCCTGCACTGGATGGTCAACATTAGTAGAGGAAGGAACATGACAACTATTTCAAAAGTCATTTATATATAAAAAATAACGCGTGTAAAATTTGCTCTTTAACCAGGCAGGCTTGCAGACTTTGAGTCAGCTCTCCTGTTTTGTATATATGTTTTTTTACAGTCTTTAGAAGTTGATGTAGAGGTACACTTAGCAGATGCTCTCCTTAAAACACCTACCACAGTTGCCCAGGAGTGGATGTGAATGCCACTGTAGCCATATGACAATGACATCTCTTACAATCTCCTGTCAAGGAGAATCTTTAATACATCATTAGTGGCATTTTAAAGTAACTTGAGAAAAAAATTTCTTTTGCCAATCATAAGGAAACCTTGTCTGATAGGAGAATTGCTCTAGGGAGACGAGAATCAAAGGCAAATTGTAGAGAATCATATAGATGTATTCAAGAGTTCTGGAAAAGCATAAAAAAAAGAGAAGGAAAAAAACAAAGCATCAGCATCTTTTAAATTTCATATGCAATATTAAGTCAATGTAATTAGGTTGCATTAAAAAAGACTGGAGCATATTTCCTGGCTTATTAATCTTTCTTTAATGTTCGTGTAGCACATTATATATCCTGCCAGATTTTTCACTATTCTAATATTTCAAATATTATTTTTACAATCACCAGCACCAAAACCCAAAAGAAAACTGTTTGCTTAGTGTGTTCGATGTCACTGGAATTTGAGTATGTCATCTAACCATCTAAGCTAAAATGAAGAGTCACTTTCCATGCTGTAGTTTTTTCTCTTTTTTTTTCCTGTTTTAGGGCTTTTTTAATTGTTTGTGTGAGTGCATGTGCTTCATTTGCTGTGAATGAGTCAGGGAAAGACCCAGAAAAAACCCGAAACCACTTACCTTTGCAGATGTCATCTAATTTCCATTTAAAAATAGAATAATTGGATGGTTTGAAGGCTTTGAACTCTTCAAATTTTATTTTTGTTTGATATAGAGGAGTAACAATGGTATCTTTTAACAACTGATGTCTGTCATTCTCCTCTATCTCCTCAGCAAAGTTATGAATTTGTTCTGACAGCAGGAGCTTTGTGCCACTTTTAAAGTCCTCTTTCACGCATATAGAACGTTGTGTTAGAAAAACAAATGCCTTCACTCTGGTATCAACTTTAACAGCCAAGAAATAACATGAAAAATCCATGTACAGACTCCAAACAGCAAATGGGATTGATTGACATATGTTAAAATAGATCCCTTTCTGCACTTTAACTGATTTCCATGCCCAGTCTTTGAAGGCTAAGAAGCACCCAGGAGTGTAAAGTCTGCCTGTGCTCTAAAAGGAGGATTGTGCCTGCATGTGTGGTGTGTTACATGAGAACTTTTACTCACCTTTGCAAGGGACTGCCCTTAGATATAGAAGGATTCTTGCTCCCTATGCTGAGCTGTGCTTACAAACCACTGCAAAAGTATGTATTGGCAAATATCTTTCAAAACCGTAAAAATTCTCTGTGGGTCTTCTATAAACATATGGGGGGGACAGAGGCCCCACAGACTCTCTGATAGCGCGACTATTTGCACAAAAATCTAATGCAGCCAAATAGATTTAATGAAAGGCAAGAGGGGAATTTTCTTCTAATTCATCCACTCTCCATCATGAAGCCGTGCTCCTCTCCACATCTTCCCACCACTCCTGTGCATTGCAGAAGGTGTGGGTCTCCTTTTCGCTCCTGCAGTGCTGTGTCCCTGTGTCACCAGCTCTCTGCTTCTCTCCATCTCCATCTTCACATTTGGGTGTATATACACATTTTTCTTCTTCTCCCTTTTGTGCATTTTTATTTATACTGATCACTAATAAAGTGGTTCCTCAGATTTATGCATGAAAATATTACCTTTTCTTTGCTCGTGTCCCTCTTAAAACACCCATCTTCAGTCCTATCTAGCAGAGCTGTTATTCATCCACTAAAAAAACAAATCAGACAATTCTAATGGAAATGTGCAGTCACATTTCAGCTGTTGGTCAGGATCAAAGAGACAAATCCTACTACGCTTGTCTCTGTTTTTCTGTCTTTTTCACTCTACTTTGAAGACAAGAAGGTAAAGCTCCAATAAGTACACCAGAGAAAAAGAACCCAAACAAACCCACAAAGATTCCTAAGCATCACTGCATTAAAAGAGTAAGTCAGCAGTACTTTTAGCTTGAATCCAGCTTTCCTTAATTGTTTCATGTTGCAGCAGGGAATAGGTTTTAATAATGCCTAGATCTACTACTTGCTTTTCCAGCTGAACATATACCAAGCTCCTTGGGGCAAAGACAAGTTTCTTGTTCTGTATAGATCTGCTCAATAAGTAAATAATAAATGGTTTGACTCAGGGGCATTAACGGCAATCAATTTTACCCTATTTTTAATGTGATAATATCAGCTGTGTTGTGATACTGAGTTAGATATGGGCAAATGCCAGTCTCTTATTAGTAATATCTGATAGATTAGACATTGCTCAAAACATATCTGTGGAAAAGGAGACCTAGTTTAGGTTTTTTTTTTTTTTTTTGTGTAGAGTATATGGCGTGTCTGAATCTTGGTCTGTCCTGTAGTTAAGTAGCTGGAACCTGAGGTACCACCCACTGCAAAGGGGGTTACTTTCACTCATTATTATTTCTTCTCTCACCTGTGCCTAGCAGTAGTTTGCATCTAGTAAGGGGATGGTGATAAGAGGTTTTGCATTTGAATTTTCCTTCTTGACCTTTAAACTTCTTAGGAAAACAAAATTACTTCCTTTTCTTTCATGGAATAACACCTTTCTAACTGACACAAACTCCAGGTGGGGAGGAGGATGAGCTGATAGCAGCCCAGGCCAGTTTTCATCATGTGGTGCTGAGCCCTGAATGGAGTATCTTTAGTTATTATAGCAGTATACAAAACCAGTGACCTGAGTACAATAGCTGTGACCCATATATTGCAGTGTCAAGGCATTTTTCCAGGATACAGTGAGAACTGAGTAACTAGCAGTGTCTCATTTTCTGTGCCTGTGTACAGACAAAACCTTGTGGGTGTGACTTAACAGAACTAGGCCATAGCTTGGAGAATTAATCCAGATAATTAGAGAGCATCGTGTCACATTCTTCTGTGCAGAGGGAAAAACAATATTTTAAAGGATAGGATTCACAAACCAAAGTATTGCAGATAATTTAGGTAATGCCTACCCGTCTTTGCAACTTATGTCCACAGGGTTTAAGGAAGCATACAACGCGTGATGTGTTGGAAATGATGGTCTTGTAATTTTTTGATCATTGTCTGCCCAGCGAAAAACCATACACCTACAAAACAGAAGCATCAGCGTCAGTATTGATGGTCCAATATTGCTGGCAGCAGATGATCTACTTATATCTCCATAGTGATGGTGTTGGAGGAATCACATAAGGAGGATTGCAGGCCATCTGACTGCTTGTCTTTTTACTTTGCTTTTGCAGTCCCACACATTTCCATTAAAACTGACATTCAATTGAATAAACAGAGGGCTTTAAATCTGATGTTTGCCACATGCAGAAAGAACCTTGGTGGGTTTTTTTTGCTTACAGACTTTTGCAACTGCACTGAGACAGAGGCAGAAAGGAAGGGTTTACAAAATAACTGCAGGTCGTGTCCATGTCTCTAACATGAGAGAGCACATATTTTGTGTTGCAACGTGGCCCCAGAGGATACTGCATCATCATCTCAGTCTCTGTGCATGGTTCACACAGTGTTCATGCACATCTGAACTATTTACATTTTAATTTATTGAGGAAGTTAACCATACAGCCTACTGGAAAAAAACCAGTCCATTATAAGAAACTTGGACTTGAAGAGCATTGGGACTGAGTTTGAGCAGACAGCTGGCAAGATAATCGAGTGTTTGGTTCCTTAGGTCATCCAAAATTCAGGTACTTAGGGCTCTGTGGAAAGTTATGTTCTGCAGAAGTAATATATACTGTAAATAAATCAGGGTAGAATGAATTATTTAGTTTCTTTCTGATATTTAGCAGCACGTTGACCATCAAATTTGGCGGAAGCAGCACTTGCTCAATCTTGGAAAAAACCTGACTCTTCTCTAGCTCAGCTGTGAAACTAACTGTATCTAAATTTAGATCTAAATAGGATGCCATGGACCATTTGAACCTCTTTTTTCTCCTCCGTGATTTGAGGGGTCCGTGGGGGAGAGGGGTTGATGATATCATACTGCCATCTGGTGACCACTGCCAGAAGATTTAACCTCGAGGAGGAAACCCCAAATCCCAGCAAGTGTAGGATTTAACTTGTAAGTGGGTGAGGAAGGGGCGAGAGAACACGGGCAGGCAGCTGCCAGGGCAGGGGCACATTGACAGCCACCTCTCCCTCCCAGCCCCGCGCCCGGGCTGCCTCTCCTCACCCACAGCTCCTTAGAGTGGTGCTGCGCAGGGCTGGTTTTAAATTTAATTATCGGGAGAGCTCATTCATTCACTCACTAAGAGAACCTGAATATTCAGAGCATTGGGTCTCTTTTTTTTTTTTTCCTTTAAAGGAGGCTTAAATACAGTTTCCATGGCAGTTAATCCAACTTTGACCCAAATTAAATTTCAACGTCTAAAAATTCATTCAGCCAGAGAAGGACAATGCTTAGCCCTATCTGAATGAGGCACAGAGCTGTATGAGAACATTTCTCCTCCCCTGTTTTGCTCTTTGTAGCAGGAACCTCTATAATTGTGAATCCAGTTGGTGCTGCTGAAACACTTGCCTGGGTGCTGGAAGCAGCCCAGTGACCTTCCCAGAGTCCTGTTCCTACACATGGTCCACTCAGGGCATAAGGATTTGGTGGCATATTGTAGCCTCACAAGGCAGGGCTAGGAAAGACAACCATTCAAAATTATCTTATTTCTGTTTCAAAATGAAGATTAATCCATTTTGTGTCCTTCTGAGGAAATAATATTCTCGTTGATGCTCACTCTCATAAAACACTATTTTATGACACTATCAGTACAAAACAAGTAATTTAGGTATTATAGCAGTATTTTAGATGATACCTACTATCAAAGATAGTATCAAAGACTCTCTCACTATAATGGTGCTGAAGCACAATAGAGCTTTTATAATATAAAAGAACTTTCCCTACCTGTTATCATGCTGATGGGGACACAGTCCCTGTTTCAGTCCTCCCCATAGTGGCAAATTACTTTTAACGTACTATATATTTCAGTGATATCTAGTTAAGGTTTCATTATGACATTTCAGTATAAAATATAATGTACATTTCTGCAATGTTTTCCTAAAACATTTCTGTGGGTGAGATTTTTCACATTAACCACAATTGCAGAAATGACTGATGTTTAAATCTGAAGGCAATTTTAGTCATTATTAAACTTCATTATAAAATAAAGTACGTGGGTGGAATTGTGGTTTGATGCTTTTGTAATTTGCTCTACCTTTTCAATGTACTTTTCAGTTACATTAACTGAATCATTTTGTCTTATAGATGCAAAGATGAAGGAGAAGAACAAAAACATGCCCATTAACTGAAGCAGTGCAAATGTGCATAGTTAATGGAAACCATTTTGACATTTTGTATTTGATTCCATGGTGTGTCTACTCAAACAATTTCAATGGCATATTAGAACAAAATGCTACATTGTGCTCTTCACTAAGAATGCAAGTAATAGACTTCAAAAATTACCTTTCGACTGAAAGTATTATCTGTTGGAAATGAAATGTTTTACATTATGAAAGGCTAATAGCAGTAAGGGGGAGCAATGGGCTGCAATGAGAATTGAGGCAGAGGGGGTTTTTTGACCCTGTGTTTCCCAAATGCTTGTGTTTTCACAAGTTACGGCAGAATTGGTTAGACAGTGACATAAACTCCTCTGTTTAATGGCAATTATTTCACCGTGTTACAATTAAAAGCTTCTTATGCAAGATCATGTTAAATATTGTGGCAGTATTTTTTCTATCACAGATCAGATAAGTCATTGCTTTTGCAAAACCAGTTGGTTTTTTTTCCCATGATTGTATCAATTCAAAGAGCAGATGCTGTGTGAAACATATTTCTACTCTGATGCTATAGCAAAGTTTACCTCTTAAACAAATTCTGTTTCACCACAGGATAATTTATATTTTGGCAAGCATATGATATTTCTATATGTATTTAATCCTGATTGATGGAAATATTTTTAATTTCTTGTCATTTTCAGGCCAGGTAAAAATCGCTTCATCTTAAATTTCACATTTGAGACTTCATAGAGGTACCATTCTTCTGATTGCCTCAAAAATATTACCCTGTAACCACTTCTCTGTGGCAATACAGCCACTAAACTTAAGAACAGCTGAACTGCAACTCTGGAATGCAGCTAGTAAAACAAAAACCTCTGCATATACATTTCAGGTAAGTGCTGGTTTTGGCATTTCAGTGAAATGTTTGGCTACAGATTTTTGCCTCATTCAGGTACACGATTGAGTGTTTGGCTGATGGATAGACTGCAAGCCCCTACAAGCTAATTCAGTTTTACAAGAGCTTAGGCTATGCTTGCCTTCCTTCTGTCCTCCTGCTTGCTTTTCTGTGTCAGGTTTTCTTTCCAGGTGATGTCTGGAACTCTACAACTGGCATCAAAAACTTGTTATAATTTCTAGTTGTTATTCTTGATTCACTCCAGGGAAGAAGGTTGTCACTTTTTGGCTTCACTTGATTGCTCTACCATATACGTACCATTTCTGGTGACTATTGCAATTTTTCACAAGAATGAGATATCAGAATCTCAGTTCTCGTTATGCATTTCAAAAGAGAACAAGACCTCATTCCCTTTAGCTTCCAAGTCATCTCTAGTGCACTGTTCCTCAGTCTTTGCTCTATAAGTCACTTGTGTCTGACAGCCATTTAAAAAAGTGAAAATACTGCAAATTAAAACAAACAAAAAACAAACCCCACTTTTTAAAACATTGACTTCTGTGTAATAAAGAAAAAAACCAAGTTGAATGAGATAAAACAGAGACAAGAGACAAACATTTAACATTTAGGCTAGCTCTTACCATATCAGTGTCAGCTGAAAGGTATAGGTAGGAGCCAGTCACTGATTCCTATCAGTTCTTGCCTGCAGGCAGAGAGGCCTTCCTTACTAATGAATTTTTTATCATAGTATACATATAATACTCCTAATCCTTGCATAATGGTGAGTGTTTCTACTATGAAATATTTGTAAATGGAAGAGTGAAATTAATATCTTTAAAAAAAGGGGGCTGTTTCTTCTTCTTACAAAGCTAAGCACTTTATCTCCCCTCTTCTGCCCCATTACCATCAAGATTGGGATGAAAGATAGTCTATTAATTTTTTTGCTAAATGCTTAAGCTATCCTTCAGTTGAAAAAGGAGGAGAAAATATCTGCTTTGCTTCTTACAGATAATTCCATTAATTGAAGATCTAGTTCTCTGATTTTACTGGATGCTTACTTCTTTTATATAGTTTAAGACCCTGTGGGAAACAGAGCAACTAAACAAATTATCACATATTCAAAAGGTTGGGGCAGAGCATCAGTGCTATTGGTGCTTTATAGCTTTTTTCTCTCTATTTGTGCATGGGTAGGCTACTGGAAATATTACAAATGTTGTGTCTTACAGTCTTAGGTAACCTGATTATAAAAAGATTTGAAAATAGAAGAGCTCCTAGGCAGTGCATCTGCACACAGAGTGTATAATCTCAGAGACTGATTCACCATGGTGTCACTCATGTCGTACGCTACTGAAATTCTACTGGCATAAAACTGGACTATCAAACAGGAAAATTAGGTCCTCAAACTCTTTTTATAGAAGCTGAGATGCTTTGTTGTGTTATCCTTCTATCCAGAGTATAAAATATGTATGAATAAGGTAGTTTCTCTTGAGTCATCATGTTGAAAACATTTTGTTAACTCCAGCCGGCATAAAGATTTGTTTCCTGGACAAAGGTGGAATTTGGGGTCAGAACACAGGTGGATATGTGGGAAAAAGACTGTAAGACCGATTTTGTGGCAGAGGGGAAATCTTGCATTTTTATTATTATCAAAATTAATAGTAAAGTCAAATATAAGTAAAATTATGAGAAAATTATTATAATACAGGAAACAAGTTAATTTTACATTAATCTGCTATGGATAACTCTAACACAAGCCTCAGACAGAGAGCTGCAAAGAAGTCCTAATACACCTGAAAATATGGTCAGTAAATACATCTTCAGTGCAGAACCCTTCTTCCATTATCTAATTCTTCGTATGAATCAGCTTTAGTACAAAAACACCTGCCATGGGAACTTGATTTGCCAATCAACCTCTGTACTAATTATATCTAAACTTCAACCTACTTTTTTCTTACACTAACCATCACCTAAAATTGTGGTCAGGCTTGTCTAGCAGAATGAAATATTCTTTACAGCTCCTGCTCTTGTCAATGACTAGATTTTGCATTTTCATTCCTCAAAATTAGAAACTTTAAAATATTATTTATAAAGTATTCTAAAAGTATTAACTAAAACTTCTCCACACATCCATTAAGTTTTTGCTGTAACTTTTCTTTTTGAATTTTATTTGTTGCTTTTTGGTCCAGGATCAGCCTTTGTTTTTTAATCTTTGACTTTTTAAAAGATAGGTCGCATACGGTGGCCTTGATATATCAATTGGTTTTGTTGATACAAAAGGCAGGGTAGGGCAAGAAGCATAACCATCAGAGCTATAATTCCATTTGACATTATGACCAAGTTCCTGGTAGACAATGAGTTTTTATGTTTATATAACCAAGCACAGACCATTTTCCAGCCATCTATTTCTTGTTGAACTAGGTGGTAAATCACCCTCTGGAAAGTAGCAAAGTGCTTATGGACCTGTGACCCATTAGTTTAATATCAGCAAGCCTCCTCTAATGTAATCATCTCAGAGATCTGTAATTTTATATTTTGGGTAGTCAGACTTCGGGATCTTCCTGGGTGCTCTTCTCTTCAGTGGAAGAGACAGGATCATGATGAACCAATTATCTTCTCTCCTTAAAGCAGTGCAATGATCTTTTATAGCATTCAGCTCTGGGGGCTCCAGCACAGGAAGGACATTGACCTGCTGGAGCAAGTCCAGAGAAGGCCACCAATTTGACTGGAGGGATGGAGCACCTCTTCTACAAGGAAAGGCTGAGAGAGCTGGGATTGTTCAGGCTGGAGGGTGCAGGGTGGCCTAATGGGGACCTTCCAGTCCCTGAAAGGAGCCAACAAGAAAGATGAAGAGGGACTGTTTACAAGGGTGTTTACAAGACAAGCTGGAATGGAAACTGAAAGAGAGTGGGTTTGGACTAGACATTAGGAAGAAATTCTTTACTGTGAAGGTGGTGAGGCACTGGCATAGGATTTCCAGAGAAATTGTGGATGCCCCATCCCTGGCAGTGTTCAAGGCCAGGTTGGATGGGACTCTGAGCAGCCTGGTCTAGTGCAAGGTGTCCCTGGCCATGGCAGGGAGATTGGAACTGTACAACATTTAAGGCATCTTTCAACCCAGACCTTTCTACCATTCTATGATCAGTACCACAATTCTAGATATTAAATTGTTATTATCTTCTTCATGCCCATGACAAACATGTGACAGGCCTTACTGGAACATGATTTTTGGCAACACAATGGAGTCATCCTGGCTTTAGGTCACCCTGTACTGGTTTCATATTTAAGGCTTTATGTTACCAGCAGTTTCGTTTCAATAAACTAGTAATAGGACCTAAAAATCCTACATATCAGCAGAAAGATTCCTCAGTGCTGCAGCCATCAGGAAAAACAAGCATTTAAGTGTTAATACTGTGCAAAGATAAGCTCCAAGGAATCCCATTCTCAATAACACAAGTTCTATTTCGTTTGAAGCCCCTTTTTAGCTACAGCAGCACTGTGAGTTGGCTTTTGACACATCATGACTGTGTTTTTAGCTGGAGTGTCATTCATAGTGTCTGAATGCTCTGGACCTATAATTGCAAGGGAACCCTGTTCTTGAGGAAGATGAATCTGTAGCATGTTAAACCACAAATTTGTTGTAGTATGAGCAGGGCGTTTTCTGTAAGGGTCAACCTCAGAAGAAATGCTCTCTTTTGTATCTTGTAGTGCACACCTACACACTGAAAAAACTATATTTTCGTAACTGAAACATCTTTTGGAATACTGACCCATGGTAGAAGGGCATAGTTTTACCCTGGATGAGTGGTGGAGTAGACTTAGAGTGTGCTCCAGGTGGAGAATTCAGATGTAAGCCATGCTAAACAAGGCTGAAAGGCTGAAATTTAGGTGGGTCCTGTGCTATGGGAAGCACCAAAAGCAAAACTGATCAGGAAATCATGTTTTGGGCTTATCTGTCCTTACGTGAAAATACTTCCTGAGTCAACACTTTCAGGAGACTTAGAGAAATCTCCCGTTTCTAAAACAAGAATATTCTAGATGTAGAATTATTTAGTGTAAGGCAAGTCTGATGGCCTCATTTCAAGGGAAATTTAAATGAAAGAGAAAGATAAGGCACCCCTGATATCAGGTGGTAGCTTACTGAGATTTTTTCAGATCATAATTTTGAGCTGAGGCATTCTTTACTGGATACAAACTTATATCGCTAGTCTTTTACATAAACTTAAAAGGCTCTGCAGCCAATTCTTTAGAATATTTTAGTACTTACAGAACATAAGGTTTCTCAAAGACGTGTATATCTATATATATTTATAAGAAATATCCACACAAAGGTTATGTGTTCAGAAAACACGTGAATGGGGGGATGTTTTAGTGGTGAACATGGTGGTTGAACTGGATGATCTTAGAGACCTTTTCCAACCTTATTGACTCCATGATTCTATGATTCTATATGCTATTAAACTTCACTGGACTAATTAGAGAACTATAAGTAGCAGTATTTTATCGATATAAAGAAGATGTTAAAAATAAGGAAAAAAGTGTGAAACGTTGCTCCTTGAGGTCAGACATAACTCTATGCCTCCTAAATTTAAGAGTTCATTCATTAAATGAACAGAGGCCAAAGTCTTAGTTCAGCTTTCTGTGTTTATGGAATAGACTGCTTTAGCATTTCCAAGAACAACTTCTTCTGGTTTTATTCCAAAACAGAATACTTATAAACCAAACACACAGAAATTCAAAAAACAAATTCACAATTGTGCACTTATGCTGTTATTAGCTTAATACTGTGCTGCAATTAATTTTCAAAGGAAAAAGTGAAACATCAAGCATTTTGGAAAAATATTAAGTTAAATATTTGCTCCTAAAATTCTTATATAGACAAATCTAAATGTTTTAAAAGTGAACAATATTTTGGAAATCTTTATATTTTGGCTTTCTGCTTTTGTATGTGTAAGAAGCCTTTATCTTCATGGCATTTTCATTGGGTAATTTCTAACAAAGCTGTTCCATTTTGGTGATCCAAATTGGCATTTGAAAATGGTCTAGAGTGAGCTTCAGAGTACAAACTACATAAGGACTACTCAAAATTTATCATGTCTCCACCCTAGAGAAAGGATTGACTGTGAAGAGATCCAGTTTTCAAGGCTGTCTATGTAGAGGTGACACTCTATGCAGTGCTTTACTGGCACAGTCTTGCTAGTGAGTCAGAGCTTTCATTAGCAAAAAAAGGAGAGCAGACATGTTTCTTTCACTCTGCCTTTCAAGCTCTCTGTTTGTTGCTTTGCCTGTTAAAGACTCACTTAGTTTCAAGCTCCAACAGAGATCTCTCATTAGCCAGCACATCAGAACACCACAATGGTGTAACTTCCATATCATTAAATCTTTGATGCATCTGTAGAGACTACTGACACCACCTGTCATAGCTGTGAAGAAGATATTCATCCGTGGGAGATTTGAATTGCACTGTGAGCTTCTATCATGCAGGTCCTTTTACAGCCATCACGTTTGGCTGCCGTCAAAGATAGGTCAAACGGAGTGCTGGATGTGAAACGTCTTGGCCTCTTACATTTACTGGAAACTCAAATCCAGGTTAAACTGTAGCCTCTCACATCAAAATATCCAAGTCTGTTTGTGCTCACTGCACATCTGAGGGAAATGTCTTCTAATTTAAACTACCCAAATAGCAGTTGGGTTGACTGGGGTTTATTCCAGGACTTTTTTGTCCTGACGTATGTCTTCAACAGCAAGTGACTCGATTCTTTTCTATGTATGTTTCACCTTTGTTTTTGAAGTGCATAAGCTAGATTAACTAGGTAATCAATATCTTTTGCGTATTTGCAATACCTAAATTAGGAGCAAACTCACCCACCTTTTTTTCCTGCTGTTGAGTTTCCAAACTCATAGAAAAGCAGTATTTTGTTTCTAATATTAAGCTGTATGTGTTGATTTGATATTGATTTTGAGATAGCCTCAGAGGCAGCATAATAGAAGTGCAAGTTATTAATTTCTATAGCACTAGGCTAACAGACTATTTTCAGTATATGAAGGATTAGAGAACATAGGAAAAACCTGTATAATAACTAAAATTTACAGGATGTCCACCTTCATCTGGTTCTTATCTGGAAAAATCCTGTGGTTTGGAAAATCATATTATTTGCAAACTCTACAATGGAACTAGATCTGATGAAACATATTCCTGAAATAAAGAGAGAAATCCCCTACTTTCAGCATTGGAAAAAACACTGTTGGCTTTACTCTGACACATACTGTAGGAAAACATAAACCAAACAAAGATGTAAAAACCTTTGAGAAAAGCAAGATGGCTCAAGAAAGGGGATGCTGTGAAGAAATAATATCTGTCTCAGTCTGAGCCCATGTCCTGCTAGAGGCCACCTTGGGTGCAGTCCCAAGGACTCTACTCGACAAAGAAGCAGCTCCCACTTTTCGAGCACAAGATTTTAATAAATTAGGGTCATGTATTTACATGTCTTGTATTCACAGTGTGGAGCTGAATTTTGAAGACACCTAAACACCCCTATGGTTATTTCAGTACCTTGCTTGCACTTTACCTTGTGACTTATGTGCCCAGCTTTTTTCTGACTTTGCACCCACAAAAAATAACAACTGACATTTGGAAATAAACATGTTTCTTCATACTACAGAAGGGTATTTCCCACATCCTTCCCCAGGGGTGCATCTGCCTACACTGGCACAGAATTGATTCTTGTTCATGGAGAATCGATTGTAAACCATTTGTACTTTTTCCATATGCCTCAAATTTCACAGCTTCAAGGATGAATCTGCTGTAGATTTAGGATCTTGTTGAGCAGCTTATTACAGTTTTTAGACTAACACTACTATGTGTAGATTCATATCTGGAGGAGAAAAAGGATATCAGCACCATATCAGGGGTGCTGTTCTGCTTCTTGTTCCTAATCTGCCTCAGAGTTCCTTTGGATATCCTTGCATGACACTGCGTTGTGCCAGGAAAACATTATCTCCATGATTAAGGACTAAATCCATCAAGGTGCTTAGACACCTCACTACCAGCAAGTCTAAACTTAGATCATCAGAAGTCCATAGGCACCAATATTTCCGGCTATAAAATCCACTATGTTTCTGTCACTCAGCTGTGCTAGTCATGCTGATGACAGGAAAGGTGTCTTCACCTTTGAAGAACACACAGAAGGAGGAAGTGTCCAATATACATCCCTCAAATACCTCCTTTCACTGTTTTGCCGCTGGGGATTGAACAAAAATTCTCAGAAAGTGTGTTAACAACTAGATTTTTCTGAGATGGCTCTTCCTTTCCTGTCCCTAATGAAGCAGCATGACTTTGTATATAATAAATACTCATCATCAAAGCATTACAATTAGAATTAATAACACGGATAATTAAAATGTCAGAAATTATCATTGTTATAATGTTGAATGCTCAGCTGCCTGTTGGAAATAAAGCACATGTGATAAAGTGAAAATTACAATAAATGATAATTTTTCATCTGGTGTAGGAAAAGGAGAAGTAGAAGCTCTCTTAAGAAAATATTAGTAGGAGACTGGGAACAGGCTTTATGAAAGATTATCATGATGTCACACTGTTCAAACAGAAGAGAGCTCAGCTCCCAGGAAACAGCACTGACTACCCTTACAAGAGTTTGATCCTTGAGATCAGTGATCAAAGTTTTGCTCAGCTCAGGGTCTACTTTTCTGTTTGAACTAAGTAGCATCAGCTACAAGTGTACCCAAGTGTCTTCCCTTTTTTGTAATCTAAGTATTGCTATAGATTGCATTATGGCTCTCAGAGTTGGACCTCTTATTTATGAAGCCTGTGACAGTTCTTCGATGTCGCAAGAGTCCCAAATGACGACACAGAGTCCAGCGTCCGAGAGACTAAAGTGAAGCGGAGTTTTTTATTATTTTACAAAGCGGCTTATATCTTTTAACTTGTTTGAAGTTTACAGAAATGTCAAGAGGCTATTGGACCTCTGGTCAGCCACCTACCAAATTCATTGGTTACTTCTGCCAACACCTATTCTAAAATATTTTTCTAAGCAAAAATGATAACAAATTGCAGCTGCACAAAACTTAATTAATTTACAAAAACTCCCAGAATTGTTTATAATAGTTTTGCTTGGGAAAAGAGAGAAAGAGAGAAATCTCACAGAAGTGCTGGGAAAGTTAGAAGGCTTCACTGCTGACAGCTTTTCCAGCAGTCACACTTCCATTGATTTATAAACATTTTTGACTGGCTCTCTAGGAAACATCCTGATAGGCAAACTAGATATAGTTTTAAATGAACCTACAGAAAAATCCTTCTTATGGCATACATTATCAATAGGACATGAACAATCTTCCTGCCTATTCTGTCCTGCTCTTCACACTTCCCTGTAGTTAAAACCCATTAGTTTTATCTTTCCCATACTATTCAACAGGAGAATGCTTTCACTTACCCATTCTGTGTGCCACTCCAGCTGCCATGAGAGATGCTTTGACCAATTAAAGGCCTCAGATAATTATTTTTAGAAATTTTGGATGATTTATCAGTGAAATGTTGATAAAACTCAGTATTTGTTACAAATTTTCCCTTGTAAGTTTCTATTCCTTTTCCAATAGTAAATAAATTATGACAGTGGGTTATTTGGGCATTTTAACAAAGGCCAGGATTTCTTGGCCTAGATGGGCAGAATTGTCCTCTTGCATCATGGTCTATGACCTGCAGCATCCTATTCCTATGATAGATAACAGCAAGTCATAGGAAATCTCACGTTTCTTTGGAATTGTAGCTGAAACTGTATGAGGCTTGTACTGAGCTAAGTGGATTTATAGTGATATTCTCTACAGGGTGGAGGTGGGACTGGAAGAAAGAGCTCATCTCTGAAAGGTTACACAGGGTTACAGAGGTAGTGTGGGCAGACTCAGCTGTTCTCAGACTATTGAGGAAAATTTTCATCTCTTTCCCACCTCTCCCCTTTGGCAATTGATAAAGAGCATAAAATTTGAGTTTTGCGTCAGGTTTTAATAGTTTTTTTTCACTAATCTCCTTTTTTTTAGTATAAAAAGTCATTGGCATTGTAGAGTTGGTCCATTTCATTTTTCCACTTATCTTGAGTGCCTCCACCCCATCCAAGGTACACTGGAGGAAAACCCTCTGCAACTGACATCTAAACATCAGATTTCCTGAGAGGTTTGCCTGTGAGTATAGCAAGTTCTTTTCTTTTGGCCTGAATAATTGGGTGACTGCCCAGAAAGAAAAAGAATAAACTCTCCAACTCCTACTGGATCTTGCTGAAAATGTTAGTTACTGTACCAGACTGAAGGAAAAGGCTGTCCTCCTAAAAATATTAATATACCAAAAATGTTACTACCTATATGGACTACATATCTGCGCATCTAAGTGTTACTTTTTCCCTCCCAAAAGGTCATACCGCATGGATTGCACTTTTGTACTTCCTCAAGAAATAAGGATTGATCTATTAGCTTTAGAGAACCTTTGGGAGATACTGGATGAGTCGTAAATACATAGTCAAAAAGAATCCATGGGAACATTTGCAAACCATATTATAACCACGCTATAACAACTTTAAAAACAACTGAAAACTTGGAACTGTTGCTTTGTCTCAGGAAGGAAGCAGAAGGGAATATGTTCTACGTGCCCCCACACGGACCGTTTTCTTTAGCTAAATTTCCCCAAGGATCCTAGGAGCACCCCTTGTAGATAAACCCTATGGTCACTTCCATCTGAATCTGTGGGAAATATCTCATCTTAAAGCTGGCAGCTGGTTTAGTCATGAGCGGGTGGGCGAGATGCTTCAATTGACACGTGCAAAGCCTAACTAGACAGGTTTACAGGTACCCTCCATTCTGTGTTCTGCATCTGTCAGGGGCCCACCCCCAGTGACTCCGAGAAGGGTGTAAATCCCCCCTGGTGCAGTGGACCTATCACCCTCCATATTTCCCCCTCCATATACACCAGGTGCTAAGGCTTTACCCAAGCTGCAACTTTGATAAAAAGGTGTCTCTAAAAAACGGGGCTAAAGGGCCAACACAGATCACAAGTGAATTTATTTAACATTAATACATGTTTCTCTTTTTCTGTTTTCAGCACTCTGAAAAACCTCATGCTTCCCTTTTCACAGAAGAAGATAGTAAACTTTCTGGTTTATTTATTTTTTAAAAAATTGGTCTACTTTTCCCTGTCAGTTCCTTGAACTATTCCCCATTTTTGCAGAGAACTCTTTTTCCCCAGTGGAAGTGAAACAAAAGCTGGGGCAGAAGATCCTCTGGATATTCTGGAGGATTTCCCATGTCTTCTACACAGTGGATCAGTACATTTTGAGATGGTTCATGGTGACAGTGGACCCTCAGACCTGGGAATGTTCTCCACAACCAAGACCCAAGAGGGAGGGGTCATAAACTGCATCAGGCTGGCAGCCAGCAGCTGCAGGACTGCTGCTGCTGTGGGGTCTTCCCAGGGGCAGTGGGGGGAGATGACTGGTACAAAGGATGAGACGTCTCTGCCTGCAGGCTAGAGAACAGCCAGGTTGAATGGGGACAAACCTTGGTGTGGTACTATGTGACAGGGTTAAGGAAAGGAACATTACAGGCCATATGGCAGTCATTTTTGATCGATAATAGGTGTTTATACATTACATGCTGCCCCTCTGGAGACATGCCTAGAAAGATGAGATGACAAGTCTCAAAGGAATAGAAATTTTGATTTCTGCCTCATCATTCAGCGTACCTCTTTATTAAGAATGTGATCTTATTCAGCACAAGGATACAAAATACCAGAGATTAAATAATTGGCTAAATCCATAAAATCGCATTAATGGCTATGAGCATGGATATAGATCACAGACTAACTATGTATTTAAAAAGGTTTTCTTCCTTGAGCATTCAGATGGTGTGATATTTGATCCTATAATTTTTTTTTGTTATATTTAGAATGCCTTCCCTCATCTTTTTTAATATGTTTTATCTTTGTTTTTAAACTAATATTACTGAAGCAGGTGATGCATAATTTAGGTAAGGAATGATATTCGTTTAACACTTAGAGAAGCAAGTTTGAAGCAATCACCACAAATCTTTGCTTTTTGATAGACCTTGCAAGCAGCATCTGTGCATTAACCAGGCTTCTGTAGGTGTGTTTCTTCCAAAGCAAAGGAAATGACTAAAAAGGCAACCCCACCGACCTTTGTCTCTGGGTTGTCTTTTGTAGCCTTTTCTCTCCCATCATTTAGTGTTTCAGTATGATTTTCTGAAACTGGATGGATCTGAGCTGCCAAAACCACCAGCAAGGTTACATGAAGAAAGGGTAGTTGTACTGTCTTCCTCAGCCTACACACTGACTCATTAATATGTTTTTTGAAGTCCTGGGAGCTCTGTCAAGAAGTCTGTGAAGGAATCTTCAAAAAGGAAGCTACTAGAGATAACCACTGAGAGAATGTGCAAAGCAAGTACATATTTGGCAGACTGGCAGAAGCTGTAGAACAGTTTCTTGCTAATTGCTCAGATAACATAAAGTTATTCAGGAAATGATACTGGACTAGAATACTATAAAATAAAAAGCATGTTTTTCAACTGGAAAATAATTTCTGGGGGGAAAAAGTAATTTTGGCAGGCATAATGGTTCCATAAACAGAACATGTTCTGTTTATGTCTTGTGCTAAAGCAAGGTGGAAGGAGCAAAAACCAAGCTTTGAAACATACAAGAAGTACACGAGATTTCTGTATTGTTCTTACTATGTTCTGTTGTACTGATTTTGATAGAATAAAGAGGCTTCAAAAATGTTTACAAGGTGAACACTAAATAATCAAATAACGTTCAAATTTTAATTACAGAGGACTTGAAGGAACTCTTTAGTTCCATGACATAATATTACCTTTACAAGTATTTTAAGCAAAGTTAAATATTATACAAAAGAAGGAACAAAAGACAAAGTATTTGTAACATAACATATTAATTAAGCCTTTTAATAATTCCTTATACCCATTTCCTTCAAAAACCAAGAATATTTGAAGGAAAAATTCTTTGACTGACAGAATTTCAGATGGTTTACGGAAAAGAGAAATGCATTCAGGCTTTCTCTCCTTTATTGATGTTAGAGTCCTGAAGGCAGTGTGAGAATAACAAATGCAAAATGTGTGGAAAAGTATAACCAGTAGTGTAAAGAGAATATTGGCTTCTGGTTCTCAGTTTAACTTTTCAGTCTTACCTCCTGAAAATATAGTCAGAATAGCTTAGGTTCTTGCTAACTGCTCTTATACCTAGCAAAATCCATTCCTCATTGTTACTGTGTCATTTTATTCATATTCATATTATGCACGCTACTGGCATTTTAGATCCCTAAGTCAGACTTGTGCTAAACAGTAGACAAAAAAACCCCACAACTGAGAACCAGTTCTGTGTTGTAGCTTCTTCAGGAATAAAGTCACAAAGAGAGGTGTTGCTGCTATCTGGATGGTTCTCTGTAGCTCAGGATGGAGAGAGTTACTGTGTAAAACAGTATGACAGAGGAATGAAGTTCCATGGTGCAGTTTAACATCTATGGGAAGGATGTCAGAATCCACTTACTTCACCCCTTCCCTAGGCATTAGTGACAAAACAAAATGCAATGAATAAAATAGACTACTTTGTCTTTATTTTCCTCATTAATTATGATTTATTTCTGATATAATAATTTTGGTCCATATATTTCCAATTGCCGTCTCTTTTGTTTACCATACATATTTTGAGAACTGCGTCAGAAATATATATGTTTGATTTGCTTAACTGCAGGTTTCCATCTTTAACCTCTAGTGGGTTTTGTAAACATTTTTATGTCCTGCAGTGTTTTGTGCTTTTGTTGCTTTAGACAGCAAAAGTATGTGTTATGTTCTATGTGCTAGCCACCTATCCTTTTGGATCCGTGTGATTTTTCCTGAAGTTGTTGATTATATGTGTCCATACAATTTGTTTTAAACAAGATGGGATGCATGTAATTTACATAATCAACTCAGTGTACTAATTAGAAAAGCAGCTATATTCAACATCCTAGAAAAACCATGCCAGGCTAACACAAGGATATTGAAAGCATCTGCTTCTTTAATTAGTAGACATGGGCCTTATCTTCCATTTATTTGAAGTGTTACTGTGTCAAAGGGTTTTGCTATACCAAAGATTAGTGACATTTTGATCTAGGAAGGTGTGAAATAAGATACCTCAACTAGTACTGCATAGAAAGCTGTCTTTTACAAAGGAAACAAGACATCATACTCAATTCCTCCTCAGAGAATAATGTACAGGCCATATAGAGCTGCAGAATATAGTCATAAAGAAACAAACCATATATGAATGTTTTTGGTGAAGCTATTTAGAAGAAGTAGTTTAAAAATAGCCTATTCAGAATTCTGTGATGATGGGTAAATGACATAATAAATGGTGACCTTACCATTTCTCTTGTTCCAAGCATCACTATACAGCACATTTTGGAAAAATCACCAATATTAATTTCTTTGTCAGGAAATTTTGGCCATGTTATCACTATTTTTTTTTAAATCAGACTTTTGAAAACATTGACTACAAGACAATTTTTCTAGGCATCAACTAATTTTTGCAGATTTTTCTTCTTCCTCATCAAGCTTTTCAGTGTTCTCCAAAACTTGTGGACAACACAGGATTCCAGTACAGGTTTCACCAAAGTCACGTGTAAGGAAAGCATCAATATAGTTTTAGGCATAAATCCCCAGATTATGCACTGAGAAACACCTAATTTGTTCTTGACTTAATATTTCATGTGGAATTCAGATGATGAATAAAATTCAGCTGAAAACAGAGACCTTGCAGAGTGCTGGTTTTGGTTTTATACAATGCTATGCCGTTGCTATTTACCAAGTCATGCAATTTACTGTGCCTCTTTGCCTTTATTGATATTTAGCATTCTGGTCAATTTACAAATTGAGAAGAAAATTTGTTGTTTAGTTCTGAATAATTTAAGGAAATATGAGTAAAACTGGGCTGATCTAAAGGCAAAGGGGATATATATTGTTCATAGAGGTCCTCAGACTGTAGTCAGCCCGACAGAAAATAATGTATCAAGATGTCATTGAATAGTTTGTGTTGGAAGAAAATGTAAAGATCATCTAATACCAATCCCCCTGGCATGGTCATTAGTCACTCACTAGATAAGGCTGCCCAGGGCCGCATCCAGCCTGGTCTTGAACACTTCCAGGGAAGTGCCTCTGACTAAAGCACTTCTTCTAACATTTATTCTAAACCTTCCCTCTTTCTGTTTAAAACCATCGCCCCTTGTCTTTTCACTATTGGCCTGTTTAAAAAGTACATCTCCTTCCTTTTTAGAAGCCTCCTTAAGGTATTGGAAGGTCCAATGAGGTCTCCCCAGAGCCATCTTTTCTCTGTGCTGAACAATCCCAGCTCTCTCAGCCTGTTTTTGTAGGAGGTGTTCTCCAGTCCTCTGATCATACTTGTAGCCCTCCTCTGGACCTGCTCCAGCAGATCCACATCTTTCGTTTGCTGGGAACCCCAGAGCTGGATGCAGCACTCCACTTGAGGTCTTACAAGGACAGTGTAGAGGGGCAGAATCCCCTCCCCATCCCTGCTTCTGATGCAGCCCAAGATAAGGCTGGCTTTCTGGGCTGTGAACACACAGTGTTGGCTCATGTCCATCTTTTCATCCACAAAAACCCCCAAAACCTTCCCTACAGGGTGGCTCTCAATGACTTCATTAATGCCTGGGATTGCCCCCAACCTATTACTTTATGGTCATCTTTAAACAGTAACAAAAAAAGTGTTGTAGCCATCTGAGTGTCTTTCTTGATGAACATCCGTCCCTTAACAAATAAAAATATCACTTTTACCATATTAACTCTGATAAAAGGTTTGATGTGGGGTAGACCTAAAGACTGTTACTGGGATACCACTCTTTTCACCTTGAAGTCACTAGATTTAACTCTTTTTTCCAGTGGATAAAAGGAGTTTTCCTGTGAATGAGTTTGTTTTCGCTTCCAGGCCAGCAAAAATGTAGTTTACTGCACTCAACCAAGTATTTATGTTTCTCTTTCAGCAGACTGAATGGGGACAGGACCTGAGCCTACCTGGGAGACCCCAGCCTCACTGGTGGGATAAGGCAGTGGGGGTGTGTGTTTGTGGAGGAGTGAGTAGGCACCAACAAATCTCCAGCCTTCCATCTGCAGCAATACCTGTTGCAATTTGCCCTTTTAGGGTAGAGAACGATACAAAGATATTTTTGATTTTTCTTCAACCCCTCCTCTGTCTCCTCCCTTAGTCTTATCTGGACTAGAAGGAGGGAGAGAAGGTAAATGCTCCCTGTCTGCTGGAACAGTCACACACTTCCCTTCTACCACGCTGCACCTCTTTTTTATGACTGTGATACAAAGACATGAGACAGACGTTTTTTCTCTGCAAGGCTTTCTGTTTAATTAAAGGCCTATTGTGCCTGAGCTAACTCTGGGTTTTAAGGAGGGCTCTGTTTAAAATCAGGGTAATAGGTTATTGCAATTCTAGAGAAGAGCATTTGCAGAGAAATATTTTGCCCTGGTTAAAATTTTTGTGGAATACCAAAAAATACAAAATAGATCCCTTAATCTCAGTGGATATCTTGAAAACTTATTACTAAAATATATATAAATGTGTAAGTAGTATTCATTTTCTGAATGTTGGCTTGTTGTAAAATTCTGTTTTCTTTTCATTTCATACTGCTGTAAATAAACCGAATCTGTACAGTAGGTTTTTGTCAGACTCCCAGAAAGACAATTTTATTTTATAGCACATCCTAGACTGACAGCCAGAAACTGTTCTGCACCACCTCAGTACAAACAAAATTAGCTTCTCACAATATTTTTGCAGATGTTAAAGGTCATTAATAGAATGAAACCAGATGACTAAAGCAATACATTTGGAATGATTGGGTTTTATTTTTCTCCCCAGCTTAAAGACACAGAGTCCTCTTTTCTTGACTACTTGGCTGCATTTCAAATGTTCTTTTTTTTTTTTTTTCCTATTTATTGGTTTCCAAAATCATAAAAATGAAAGTAGTGGGATATGTATTTCTTGGCTTATGCAACCTCACTTGCGTGAAAGATTTGGGATTTTTTACAGAGATGGATATAATATTAACTGTTCAAACTACACATTCCTGGAACAATTGCCCAATCTCTACATTTCTATCAAGGTCACACTTTTGTAATGATCAAAAGAAAGATGGATAGCAGATGCAAGAAAAATCATCTTGAAAATGCAACTATATTGAGGAATAAAAGGAAAACTACCCTTAAAAATGAAAATACTCCTACAGATTATGAAGTGCATTGTTTCAGTGTGAGATAACATTGATAACAACTGAAAATTAACTTTTTTCATTCCTATAGAATGGCTATGTCATTGTGTGATTACTGTTTTGTGGCTTATCTAGATGATAATGGAGAGTCTTATTTATCTTCTAATTTTAACATTTTGTTGCTACATATTCAATTCTGCACTCATCAATTTAAGCTATACTAAGCTATTAAGATGCTTCTGAAATAAAATGTAAATAATAATTAACTGCTTGTCAAACAATAACAGTATCCTAAATGTTTTTAAACACATAGAGTATGTTGATTATGTTGATTCTTTCAAACACTTTTCAATTAAAAAAAAAAAATCTCAAATCAGGCCCATGCTGAAAGCAAAGATAGATGCCAACTCATGTATCCCTACTTTGGAACACCTATAAAAGAGTTGTGCAAAGACACAAGTGTGGGTACTCAGTCTATGCAGAAATGGGTGTTATTAGGACATGGGGAACTGAAAAGGCAAGAAGGTAATGTGAAGGAATGATGTAATGGGTTTCAAAGGGAAAATGAAGAGGAGAAATGTTGATGGGGTAGAGGAGAAAGGTTGATTTAAAAGCCCAGAATCCAGAGAGGGAAGTGGTAGAATCTGTCCTTTTGGTAAGGATGCCTTAAGAAGCCTTTCTTTATCTTAATAAAGCTAAGAAAATCCTTAAGCAGAATGTAGGCTACAACATAAAGAAAGAGAGATCAGTGGTTTCTTATCTTGATTAATGCAAATTCTGGACAAAGACTCCAACACTAAATTCAGGTTGATGCCTTATCTTGATCTTAAAATTAAGAGAGCTGAACACAGTTAAGAGGGGAAACGGTTTTTTCCTCAGTATTTATTTAAGGATCCTTAGGTGCAATGAAATGCGCATCGAAATGCACCCCAAAATCCCCACCGAAGAAAATGGCCACACCCGATGTGATGTGTATACAATTATATGCCTTGCAAAAATTAGCATATCTATCAAAGATTCCCCAATGAGGGACTTGGGTGAGACTCCCATCCGAGGGACCTTCCTCTGGATGAGCCTATCTTTGTTTACAGAATGTGTTCTGGAGAGGACCTTGGTTTCTTGGGCTTTTGGAATGTTTAGTCTCCAAACTTAATGAAATACTGGGTCTAAGGGGAGTTATCAAACTTAAAGAATTATAACTATGTAAGCTAAAAGCACAAAGAATATATAAGCTATATAAAAGAGTGTATAAAGAGGTATAAAAGAAAAGCAAAAATCATCATGGCATCAGAGCAACAAAAAACAGATTTTTGAGATACTGGAGAGAAGAAAACTGAGGCTTGAAACTAAGCACGAAAGAAGTATCAGGCACAAAATTGTTTGTGAAGCTGAATGAGCAGCAAGATCATAAAAGTGTTTGAAATAGGAGAAAAGGGAAAGGGCAGGCTGAGTTTTGGTGAAACCAGGGAAGTAATTTCATTTTAATATAGTCTGTTTTAGATAGTGTTGGGATATTCCGTTTGACAGCCTGGGGAGACAGCCAAGGAGGCTCCAGTGAATGACTAGAGACAGGATTTGGCAAAGAGAAATAAAACAGTGATTTGACATCAGAGGACTACAGAGCTGGTAGTTGAGTCCTGTTACTAGTTAGGTTAGAAAGGGGTGCTACAGAGGAGAGAAGGCCAAGAATAAAAAGCTTTGAAGAATCTTTAAAGCCTTAGCTTTTTAGATTAAGGTAGTTGGATGTACGAGAGGGAAACACATAAGTTAATAAGCATAGCCTAGTGAAATAGCAAAAGAAACAAATGAAAGAAAAAGCTGTGAAAAGAAGTGCTTCATTATTTTCTGAAGATTAAATAGAAGAATGTCCCATTTATCTGTCTAAAAATAAATATGTAGATAAAAAAATCTTTTCCGGTGCCTGATTTCTGGAATGTCAGCAAATAGGGACTAGAGGTTCTATACCTTGAAATAGCACAATATGGCAAATTTCCCATGCTATTTATTATAAAACAATTGCTTTGAATTTTGTAGCACATGCCCGCACCATCCTGATGCTGGATAGTTTTGTTAGGAAATAATTGAAAATGATATTTTGTTTCTTTTTGGATTGCTTTATTTTTATTCTAGTCTATTAGGAGAATTGTGAAAAACTTTTTTCTGACTAGATCTGGCAAACAACTAGGCTGCAACAAGGATGAATAACTGAGGTGGATAGGGGGAGATCTTTAAAGGTTAATGCAAAATATATGGGGAAGTTTTATGAGGTAGACCTTTAAATACCATTGCTCTTTAAACAGTTATGGCACAGGTGTACTTCCTACAGAAAGCGTATCATGAAATAAACCTCACCCATTAAACCAGTGGGTACCCTTCCCCAGCATGTTAGAGAGATGTGTGGCGGGATCCAATAGCTCATCTTGCTGTCCTCAAAGAGCATGTTGGAAGCTGGATGAGCTGTAAATGCAATCACACTACCACTGTTTTACAGGGAAAAAAATGATGTGGTCAGTTTCTATTCTAGCTAAACAAATTTTGATGGATGAAAACCTCAGCCAGGAGCAGTTGAGTTTTGTCAGAGTATACAAATAATAGAGAGACTATTTCTAAATCACCAATAGAGCTAAGCAGTTTCTGAGGGTAGGATTAGAGGAAAGTCCCATCAGAAAGCATTTTTTTTCACAAAACCAAATGGATTAATAACAACAGAGTGAATATCTTGATTTTTCTTTTCTTTGCTTTTCTTTTTCTTTTCTTTTCTTTTCTTTTCTTTTTTTTCTTTTCTTTTCTTTTCTTTTCTTTTCTTTTCTTTTCTTTTCTTTTCTTTTCTTTT